>JAYMSP010002310.1:0-24979 GCA_036897095.1 Plantago elongata
TCTCTAGATATAATCACTTTCTTGGTTTTCAAATTTAACAACACATAACCTTTTACCCCTAAAGGATAGCCCATAAACACACATTGTTCAACTCTTGAGCTAAATTTGTCTCTATGAACCTTAATTGTACTGGAACAAAGACATCCAAAAGCCTTTAAATGAGAATAATCTGCAGGCTTATAGAATAGCAACTCAAAAAGGCT
This sequence comes from Plantago elongata, assembly GCA_036897095.1. Lineage (NCBI taxonomy): Eukaryota > Viridiplantae > Streptophyta > Magnoliopsida > Lamiales > Plantaginaceae > Plantago > Plantago elongata. The sequence continues at coordinate 204 of JAYMSP010002310.1, forward strand.
TTTATGATGAAGAATAACAGAAGGAAGCCTGTTTATTATGTGTGCTGCAACCAACACACATTGACTCCAATAAGCAATAGGCATATTAGACTGAAACAATAATGCCCTTGCAACATGTAACAAATGCTGATGTTTTCTCTCCACTACCCCATTATGCTGAGGTGTATAAATGCATGAAGTTTGATGCACAATACCAAACTCAGCATAAAACTTCTTCATGATAAACTCAACTCCATTGTCTGTTCTGAAACACTTAATCTTAACATTGTATTGTGTGGACACCATGGCATGAAAATGTTTCATATGTGACTGGACTTTAGACTTAGCCTTCATTAGATAAATCCATGTTACCCTGGAATAATCATCAACAATGGTCAAGAAATATTTATGTCCTTGATAACTAGGAACTGCATAAGGACCCCAGATATCACAATGCACTAAATCAAAATATTTATCAGAAACAGAAGTACTAACAGGAAATTTACTTCTCTTATGTTTTGCAAAATGACATATAGTACAATAAAAATCAGGTTTACAAAGTTTTAAACTGGGAATCATTGAAATACATTTAAAAGAGGCATGTCCAAGCCTAGAATGCCAAAGTTTTACATCAGAATTAGAATTTGCAGCACAAACTACAGAATTGGAAGAAGATTTTGAATTACATCAGGAAAACTTGGTACATTTTGATGTACAAAAATAGAATTTGCAGAGTTTGAGTTATTCTCAGAAACACATAGACCTGCAGAACTGGAATAGCTGAAATTGAGATGATATAGACCATTCTTCTCTTTAGCATGACCAATCTCTCTGGCATTGTCCTGCACAATGAAATGTTTAGCACTATACAATGTACGTTGATCAGAACTAAACAAAACATGACATAAACTTCTTTTAGTCAAACTGCTAATGGACAGGACAATAGATTGTATGAGAAAGATGGAACAAACAACACATCTCTTAAAAATAAATCTTTAGTTAACTAAATATCACCAACATGAGTAGCCTGAGTATGATTATTATTAGGCAAATTAATTGTAATATGCACAACTCTTGGTTGAGTAGTAAATAAACTCAAATTGCAAATCATATGATTTGTTGTCCTTGTATCCACAACCCAAGTACTCATATCTTTTGATTGAAAAACATTTAAACAATACTTCATGCCATGCAAACATGTAGGCTGAATATCATAAACATCAGAAGTCAATGTTGCTATAGCAATGTTGGCTGAATGATGAATGGATTGCTCAGGCTGCTGCTGACTTGAGTGAGTATGCTTTTGAAAAGCAAGAAACTGGTTGAACTGATGTAACAAAACTGGATCAATTAAGGGATTGTTGTCTTCATCACTATCCCCAGCTTGAACAGCATTAGCAGAAACTCTTCTATTCTCTCCATTCCCATTATCTTTAGATGTCCTCCAACCAGGTGGAAAACCAATCAACTGTAAGCAAGTATCAGCAGTATGATTTAACATATGACAATGAGAACACTTCTTCTTGTCTTTCTCCTTATCATAAGCTTAATACTTCCCTCCACCACTACTACTAGTTGATCTCATTTGAGGTGGCCTATAAGAATTATTTTCCTTAACTAACATAGCAGCTGAATCAAATGGAGTAGAACCTGTTGGTTGACAAATGGATCTTTGAGCTTCCTCTTGAAGCAATATAGAATACACTTGAGTGAGTGATGGAATGGGCTTTTGCAACAACAACTGACTACGCAGATTGTAGTAAGTCTCATCCAATCCCATTAAAAACTTCATCACTGCATCTTTTTTGTTGTGTAGCAGTTACTTTCTTCAACAACTGACATGTACAACTAGCCAAAGCTCCACAAGAAGTAAGAACACATCAATGCAGGCTTGTAACTGAGATACTCATCCCAGATACACTTAAAACTATTGTAATATTGAGTCATAGACTGTGAACCTTTAGAAATTTTTGTCAAAGAAACCTCCAATGCAAACACTCTTGGACCATCAGATGTCTCATACCTAGAATGTAACTCCATCCAAACATCTTGAGCAGAATCTGAATATAACAAGCTGTTTCGAATCTTCTTGAAGAGACATATTAATCCAAGACAAAACAAGAGCATTAGCCTTCTCCCATGCCCCATACAAAACAGCATCAGAAACACTCGGAAGTGGTAACGAACCATCAACTAGACGAAGCTTATTCTTCACTTTTAAAGCACGAATAGCTGCCTTGCACCATGAAACATAATTATCACCAGTAAAAATGACAGGAATTACCTGTAAACCAGGATGATCTGCAGGATGGAAGTAATATGGAGACAAAGAATTTTCAGCTGGATTCAATGATGGAACAGAACTCGTAGACGCCATTGATGAATCGAATCAAAGAAAACTGTTATCAGAGTAAACAATCAAACGAAAAACGTATCCGATCAAGAAACAAATCAATTGTTTGAAGAAACATCTAACAGAGCGAAAATGCGGAAGAAATGTGATAAATTGGATCGAATTGATATCAGAATCACACAATGATTCTTACTGATACCATGTGAATGACATTGAACTGAAGGTTTATTGATGAAGAATGAAGAAGACTTCACAAAATCATAACCAGATGATTGTTCAATATACAAGGCTCTGTTTATATAAATAGAGAAAGTAACTAACTAAACTAACTATGTTTAACTGCCCAACTGTAATTTAACTGTCTTCTAATTGCTATTTAACTGTCTTCATCTTCTTCACTTGATTTGCTGATTCATATCCTTAAGAAGAACTCTCATAACAACAATAAATGAAGCATTATTATTAAATGTCGATCTCATCTTCAACTCCAACCAATAGTTCGAGGGATCGAGTCACCTTTGTCGTTTCATATATAGGAATCAAGTAAGTCCAAAATGAAGCATTATTATTAAATGTCGATCTCATCTCGCATTAATCTTAGTTAAAAAAAATAAAATGACAGAGTTGTTATGACAGTTGTTCTGAAAAGAGGTAGTTAGTAAGTACCTTAGTGGTCCAATATGCACATAAATCATCCATCGCCTATTCATTGACGTGAAACATATGTTTTTAACACACGCGTAAATCATCCTTCACCTATTCATTGACGCGAAACATCAAATTTCCACTGTATAAATATCACTCCTTAAAGTTTAAATAGTGAAGTTGACACCTCAAATTGTGACTATTGATAGCAATGCAACATATGTGTGACAGTGTCCTTTCTAAATTAATAATACTGATAATTAAATAATTGATGCCTCGTGTTTTATGAATAACTTGTTGATATATATTGAATATCTGCACTACATGTACACTGCGGGCTTAGAATAATTTGAAATCCAATGAGGGACCAAATTATATAGTTCTCCATTTGTAATTATTGAACAAGTTATGTTGTTTAATGAAATTATTATCGAAAGTACACATTACCTAAGCAAATTAATTTCAAATGTTTTAAGGTAGCCCCCTCCAAGTTTTTGCTAGGTTGAGATTATCCTTTCGACTGTATACATATAGATAATTGTATCTCACTTTGGATCGAGAAGAGATAACACGTTGTCACTATTTCCTTTTAATTTGTATTCCGGACATGAAACTTAGACCATGTATTTCTTCACTATTTGATGTAGACCTCGCGATTATAAATTGTACTACCATTCTGAGTCTATTACTTACAATTTATATAGAACATGCAACTATTTTAACTATATAAAAATGAAAAGACCAACAAAACATTTGAGTATTAACTACTAAATATTAGAATTTTTAATTAGTTAAGAATATGAGTAGTTTTCATAGATAAAAAGTTATATTTTCTATTGTTAGTTTAAATTTTTTTCTAACAATATAGGAGTTCAATTAAATATACACGTTCTCTCCCAAGAGACTTTGTGATTAATTAATCGTTCCAAACTCGAAACCGATGGAGTCACATCCTCACACCAAAGATCTACCTTGAAAGAAAAGGCCAATTTGAATTCTCCAACATAAAATTCTTATAAATTTTGTTGGATGCATGTCTTTTTCTTGAAGCAAATAAAATAACAGCTAGCCAATACATAACAATGACCTATATTTTGTTTCACTTGCTAATTTATAAATAACACCTTGAGATTTATTCTTTCTCACCTAATATAGCTAGATACTACTTCATATGTTATACTATGTTTGAAGTACCCTATCTAGGTAGACTTTATCATGATTCACTATATATGAGTAAATAACACACGGAGCTTGAGCAATTTGCCAAGATAAAGAGTAAAATATACATGTACCTTAGATACATCACTATATTTATCAATCTGTTTGTGTTCGACTGTTCGTTATCACATTATGTATCAATCGATTAGGTAAAACGTTACGTTACACTTTACCCGTACTCGTGGATATGAATAATAACCAGGCTGTAATGGCTCAAGGCACAAATTGGTACAACTGTCCGCACGGCAACCTTTTCCTTTCAGCAGGATAATAATCAAACAAAACATCAATTTTTCCATAGTTTCAATGCTGAAGGTGACACCTCTAATTGTATGCATGCCATCAATAGCAAATTAAGAAACAATAGCAACGAAACGTACCTGCATTGACAGTGTCCTTGACATGATGAATGAGATCTGAAATTTGTGATGGAGTTTTATTTGCTGCAGGTGATGATAATATACATGCAGTACTGATGCAAGTGTCAATTAACCTGCATTTCAATATGCCCTGACTCTTGCATATTTAGCAGTCGGGGACCGCGGAGGACTGATATTCGCGCGATCATAGAAGAGTGATGAAAATGTGAGGACTGGAATTTCGTACAGATAAGTGGCAGAACACCATTGTTGTGAACTAAGTGTTATTGCAACACTAACTGCATCACCTATCTAAACTATCTGAGAGTAAAATCAGCGGAATAGAAATGTACTCAAATATGAATTCTAGCAAATTATAATGTTATTATTCGTTGAGACTCAATGGGAAATATACACTATTGATACGTACCTTCCATCCCCGAACTAACCGGATTAAGGTGACTATAGGCATTTGTACGCCCCTATTCAAATAGGGAAATTCTAACATAGATAGGGTCACTTTGTGGATGAAAACAATTCACATGACTTGGAGAATAATTTTAAATTCATGTAATCCCATTTTCCAATGAATGTTGTTTATTTTCAACCACAAGGCTTATAACTTACTTGTAGGCCCGGTCAATAGAAGAATTTCTCGTTCAAATATGTCTCAAAAGACTAAAGCCTATTACGTCTGAGGACCTACCCTAGTTAACCGGCGGTCAGACCGTTGTATACCTAGCCTCAAACATTATAGTGAAGAACATCTAATGGTCAATCCCATGACATCAAGATAGCCCGAGTCTGTCTCTAGCTAGGACCGGCTCTGGGACTCTAGCCACCTCTAAATACGTCATCAACTCAGATGTGATCCAAACACGCACCACTTACCTTCATGACCACGTGTCATCTTATCACCAGGCCGACCAACCTTCGACGTGCCAGAGGTCTATCCCCATAGGCTCTGCACTACATAGGTGTGCATTTACTTCTAATAATGGTAAGCAATTACTTCCAATATTCCACTCTCGCTATAGGTTCGAGCCCGAGCTTGATTAGACTACTAAAATAGTTGAATCGTAGTTTGGTTTGTCTCAGGCAATCTGGCCTAAAAGGTCTGACCCTTAATTTCCATTTCGGGCACAATTGCAGATGGATCATACTCCTTATCCATTTTTATACTACACTTGAATCACTCAAAGAGCATACTAAATATAGCGTCATAAGCTTAAGACATACTAAAAACGTAAAACTGGTATAACGTACATATAGGTAAAAATATTCAAACAAATATAAATTAAAAAAACACACAAGACAACACCTCACCTTTCAGATTAGTTAATTCACTAGGGTAGGAAAAATGAAATTTTTTATTAATTAGTTAGTGATAATGTAGATCTCACTTGTTTACCAGGTGGGCAGTTTTCATCCATTAACAATTTTTGGACGATACACAACACATTAGCAGTTATCTGTTGTAGGTCTTTAGTTCGCAATGTCAATGCCGAGTATTAAGTGATTTTAGTAGATATAATACGTGAAGTTGCGATTGAAACGGAGGTACGACATCTTATTAATTCCTAGATGTGTGACTGTAGTAGCTAGCCCATACCATGCATAGATCTTCAGATTAACGTCCAGTACATTCAACTTGCGGTTGGTCACTTGGCGTTATGTACAAAAACCAAAATTGCTACTATTCATCAATCTTAAGTTATATATTTTACAAACTTTTTAAACATGAATTGAAATACAATTCTTGGAAGCGACCGAAGAACATACCAACAATTTAAGCATGGGTATTTTTGAGTAACTCTAATGAGAAAAGTGCAAGTAACATTATTGTGCTCTTGGCTTTTATTAATAAACTCCGTTTTAGAAAAAACTCAGTCTATTTATATTCTTCGAACTTAAAACTTCTTAAGGTTTCAATCGTTCTAGCTAGCTATATAAACAGTTCCTAACTAAAATACTTAGAGAAAAAAGATACCAATGGAAAAGACGTATTGTCTTTATATATTTCGACATCTACTAACGACCATGTTGTCCAAAACTTTTAAAACAAAAAGACAAACGAAATTTAATACTACTTATAACATGACAATTCACATATGTTTTTCTTTTTTTTCTTTTTCTTTATATATAATAAGTACGTGCATTTTCACAAAATTAATTGTGGTTGCCAGTTTGCCATGGATATCAGTACTTTCGGTGCAATTTTTTATTTTCTTACCATTAGACCAATTTTTAATTGAAAGATATTGTGTGTTCCCTTCGGTCTAGTTAATATTTGGGTTACTCTTTTAGAATATTGATAATCATATTACATTAGTTTTACAAAACCACAATGCAACCTACCTACAATATCGATTTATCAATCGATCTGCACCTGTTTGCCGGAGAAGTCATACATGGATTTTCTACCCGTTTACCAGGGGATTCAATCAATTGATCCAGAAGTCTAATCCGGTAGTGTCTATTTTACCGAAATATACATCAAAGTGCGTGTCGGTTTGATATATACATCCATAAATCTCACGACACTCAAACCATTTTTTAGATAATATCTGAAATATGTCCAGCACGACAACGGTGATACAAGTGTACCATATATCCCCCTTCGGGCATGAGTATGATTAATGAGTTTGTAATATGAATTAGAATGTGTTCTCTTCAATTTGAAATCAATTCAGTTCAATTTAGTTCAGTTCAGTTCAGTTTAGTTCGGCTTAGTTATAATCTATAACTTACTTCAGTTCAGTTAAATTCAATTCAGTTCAGGTCGGGCATTGGTGCTGGACGGTGGTCGCGACTGTAGAAGGTGGGAAGTGGTGGTGGAAAGTGAAGTTGGGAAGTGGAGGAGGAAGATGAATAGTGAATTTCAGTTGAAGACAACCTGATGACTTGATTTTTTTTTTAAAATAAGCTAATTATATTATATGGTATAATTATTCAAAACCACCTTATAACTCTATGCCTCAACCACCCTATAACTCCAACGATGTTGGAATTCAAACTATACGTCTCCTGCATACTACCTAGTTCCTTACTACCAGACCACCTGATACACTTGATGTTACTGTGTACTCTCTGAACCATGTATCTAACTATATTCTCTGCCTAAATTCACCACCTCAACGATCCAAACTCATGCCTCGATTAACCTTGTTCAAACTTCAAACCGTTACTCATATTTATGAATTACTACTAGTTAAAAAAAATTTTGGGGACTGATTGATATAGAATTTAAATGGTATTTTTCAATTGAAATTGAATTTTTTTTACAAAATATTCGATTTAAGTAGAGACATGGCCACTAGAGCAGTATGACAAACGACCCTGATTTTTCCCAACCACTCACTTTTTTCACTTCCCTTTCTAAAGTACTTAAAATACGAAAAGGATTTTCTTTGATTTGACATGTGAATGTTCATATTTTCTTGGTCTCTTTCTGGTGGCAGTAAGTATCATGGTCTCTTTATTGGATGAGTTTCATTGTTGACATCTACTAACCGGTTGTATGCGTGTATGTACGTTCGATATTTCTATTTTGGTACGTCATGGAATCAATTTGTAACATAGATTATTAACTGGCCTCATTTTGACTGTCTCGAGGGGAAGAGATAGATGGTTGCTGATAAAGATATATGCCACACCGAATGTAAAATCTTGTAGAAGTGATATTTCTTTTTAAATCTAAGTAAACTCATATACAGTATTTTTGACTTTATGTACCAAGAAAGATGTATGGTAGGTGTAAAAATCATGTCCAATTCACCCGTGAAATTACTCATGATATCATCCGCTTTAAACCATAGTACATACAAATTTACTTTTGAAATCAATCAAAACCCATTATACTATAGGAGAGTAGTGATTTACACTGCATATATACCATGTGTCCCACACGCTTTTTAACTGATTTGTATCAATAAATCCTTGTTGAGCTTTTAGGGGGTTACAATATGTCCGGAGACCAACCATTCGTGCAATATTATTGAGGTGGCCCTTATGGACACAGGAGGTGGCTCGCTCCTACCGCCCAGTATAGCACTTGCCCCACGTTTTTCTTAGAACCTGTAATAAGGATAGTATTGCTTTGATACCACTTGTAAAGATCCGGTTCACTGGAGCCGTGATGTTACTCATGACAATATACAAGTCTTATTGGTATTATATTGTCCGTTTTCATGAGTTCGTACGAATTCATGACAAATATTTATTAGCTTTAGTCATTATCATGAATTAAGTCATATTGCAAACTTGGAGGGCATATAACACACAGATTTTACCCCCTTTTCATCATCATCATTATCATAAGGCTTGCACTGACGCAGAATCTGAACCAATGGATGAAGTTATGAAACAATGGAATCGAATAAAGTGATGAAAACTGAGCAGTGGCCACTTTCAGTCATCAACCTCTTACTTCAATTGATCGATCGAGTTAATTTGTTAAGTAGTCATTGGAAAAGAGAAAAGAGGACCATTGTGCATAGGATAGACTGACTAATCAATACTCATCTTCTTTCAATTGATGTATCAAATCCAGCCTCCATAGTATATAGCCCCCCCTACCCATCTCATTCACAATACTGCTCCAATCGATTGCCACGCACATGATCGATTGAAGGTCTGGGGTCGTTTTACAATTTGAAAAACAACATTCTAATTTAACTTTTCATGCTCGTTATTGATTAAAAGTTTTAGGTCATTTTACGAATTATAAAACTCTCACTGTCATTTCTATAATTCCAAAGAAGGGGACTTTTTCAATACGTACATCTTTGGAAAGTCGAAATTATCATCGACTGGGATACTTATCATCAACATAGACCTGCAGTAAAGGTAAAGGACATGCAGGTTCCACCCTGCCCATATTATGGTAAATCCACACAAGAGTCAATAATAGACTGAATTGCTAAGAGGACACAAGCTTTAGCATTGGTCATGAATGTCCCATATCTTATGACCCCTAATTATTTTTATGACCAATCATGAATAATCATCTAAAAATTGGTTTTTTCTGTGTTCGATTTCAATGCATCTACCAATAACAAACAATGTGGAACTCGTATGAAAAATTGATGTTACGCCTACTTCCAACCAATATAAAGGGGCTTGTGAAACACTATATTTTCACCAAACTTTTAGTATTGTTCATGAGTGTACGTGATTTTAGTGTTCGATACTCGTATATTTTAGTAATACGCCAGGTTATACTCGCTGACAGACGGATTTATTTAATTTTGTTAGGTGAATAAATGCTCCGGAACGATACCGTTTCGTATATAATTTGTTTATATATACCTTACCAAGATGCCATAACTGACTAGAAATTGTCAACAAGGAGTCCCACAGTTGTTCCATTTCCATTAGGCCTTTTTCTCTCCAAGTACTAGTACTACTTCTTTATCCATCAAAAACCACATTTCCAAGAAGAAAAATGGCAGCTTTTACATCATCACCATCATCAGTTCAGCACCATTTTCTGATTGACTCATTTCTGAACTCAAACACCAGCTTCTCTCAGTTTTGCCACCCCCTTGTAATGGAAAACAACCTTGACCACAGTACAAATGTCTCTGCTCTTACCAATCATGATCCAACATCTCCTGTTTTCAACAAGACCAGCATGGATTCTTCATCCATTGTCACTGCTGATCACAATACTATCAATAATTCCAGTGACCAACTCAGTGCTCAAAAGGTCACTAAGACCACCAAGGGGAACAACATTAAGAAGAGGAAGTCCAAATATGGTGCCTCTCTTGCTAACTCTGCTCAGTCCAAGGTCTTACACTAACTCTGGCTAACTATTATCGTTCCAGTTATAGGCGGATTACTTCCTTGTATTTTTAAAAATCGAAGCGAGCCCATTTTTGTGGGTTCGTTGCACCATAAAGATTTCTTTAGTTCCCTATACGGTACATATACAAGCGGTTTACCTCCTTGTATTTTAAAATCTTAACAAACTCATATTGTATGACTGACCTCGAAAATACTTCTTTAGGTACTTTTCACCAAAAAAAACTACTTTATAATTTTAAAAATGTTAGTGATTTTTTTTTAAAAATGTTTGTTATAGGACATGAGAGAGGTGAAAGAGAAGAAGCAAAAGAAGGTGGTGAACAAAGCTGATGAAGAGAAGAAGAACAACAAGAATGGTGAAAAGAAAGCAAATGAAGATGAACCTCCAATTGGATACATTCATGTCAGGGCTAGGAGGGGCCAAGCAACTGATAGCCACAGCCTAGCTGAAAGGGTACTCCAATTTTTTTACATAACCACTTTTTACCCGAATATCTCAAAGATAATTCATAGATAGTTTGTCCCACACTTATCGTAGATTATTCTGTAATATCGACGGGTAAAATTCATCAATACACAGTCAAAATGTGTTATTTAGCAACATGATATCATTTTAAATGTGAAGTTTGCATATTTTATGATTATCATTCTGGCTTATTTTATGTGATAGCAACTAGTATTTTTTTTTTAACGAAAAAAGGTGACTCGAATTTGAAGTCTATTACCGATTAAGTTGTACTTTGTCGATATCATCAAGTATTAAATATACTAATCTTGTTTTATGAATAAATTCAGGTGAGGAGGGAGAGGATAAGTGAAAGGATGAAGCTGCTGCAGTCTCTTGTCCCTGGTTGTGACAAGGTCAACTTTTCAAGATTTTGTCTAAATATATATGACAATAATTTAATATTTGACCATTAATTAATAATTAATTGTGCAATGTTTTGTAGAATGTTCCTTTTTTATCTAATTATAATTGACAGCATCATGTGGGTTGAATGACAAACAGGTAACTGGAAAGGCCCTCATGTTGGATGAAATTATCAACTATGTTCAGTCCCTCCAATATCAAGTAGAGGTTATATACCTTTCCTTGTTCATATTATAGTTTTCTTTTTTTAAATTGTGTATTATTGTTAGTGGATAAATTTTAAACAATTTTATAATTTTCAATTTGCAGTTCCTATCATCTAAACTTACTTCTATAAATCCAATGACATATGACTTTGGCATGGACTTGGAATCTTTCATGGTTACTCCTAATCAGGTATATTTAACTTCAGTATCATGCTTTAATAGTAGATGTTTAACTCCTGTATTATTAACTTTATTAAACATGTAATATTTTTAGTTAAACATATAATATTCTGAATAAACATGTAAAATTGATTTCATATTATTAGAAAACTTGCATGCAGAGTTTGCATAGTTTGCCATCACCACAGCAATGCAGTCCCACAGCAGTTAATAACAATCCTATCCTGGAGAACATTTCTTCAAATGCTGTTCTGTTTCAACCTGTTCAACTCCCAAATAATCTGCCTCAGGTATTATTATTATTATTATTATTATTATTATTATTATTATTATTATTATTATTATTATATACTTTACTAATTAATTAATTAATTGCAATATGGATAAACAAATACACAACTTATTTAAATCAATGTCAAGTAGTTTTAAAAGTATTTGTTTAACAGACAATAAAATTTATTTTTCCAGGGAAATAGACAGGTGTTGTGGGATGTGGATGAGCAAAGACAGAAAATTATCAATCAGTCAGATTTCAGCAACAACAACTTGTTCTCATTCCATTAATTTATATTCATCCAATACCTGCCCTACAATTCTCTGGTTAGCCCTCATTCATTGTCTCTACATTTATTCTTTCACATAAATATTTCCCTATTTTAATAGATATTTAAGACCTTTTACACTCTTTTATAATTTCCTGGTGGGATCCACTGAATTAATTGTCGACAATACTTAAAAAATTCACTCACGGTCTACATACGTTTACCACAAAAGCTGTTTTATTTTCCATCTTCGATGTAGATCGAAAAGTCACTTCACTAGTTATATTTCACCGTACTTATTGGTGAATCTACAAGGTCATTTCATACTGCATATTTTTTTCTAAATGTTAACAAGGTCAATAACTTACTCGAACGTGTAAAATCGATTTGACAGACTACAAGTGACGTGACTCAGTCAGTTGTTTATGTTACACAAAGGAAACTAGCTTTTTGCTTGTCATCATGTGTAAAAGTCGCTTTTTTCTTAAAACTTATAAACTATGCTGAATATGTGCAGGTTTGCTGGCAAATTGGTGGAGGAAAGGATTAATTCCAAAGCTTGGTATTCCCAAATAATCTTTGACCATGAGTATCAAATTCTAGCAACGAAGAGAAACAGTGAATATTACTACTGAATCATATCCGACCACATAAGACCAGATCTTGCTTAGAGATCCTGTGTTCCATGAAACTAAGCTTGCCTCTGGATGTATAAATTCTTCGGGTATATTACCTACTTCGGGATGGAGGAAGTAGTTATTAGTGTAATATTAGTAGTAATTAAAAGCATATGCACTCTGTAGCAGTTCAATTTATCGTGATGTAATGTAAGATTCCACCTGATGAATGGGCAATGTACTTTTCCTAAACTATTTTACTGTTGATTGTGTTCAAATCAGTTAATTTTATAGTTATGTTTTTGACCTTTGTGACACTGAAGTTTGTCTTGATATGATGTTCAGGTAGTGAAGTGACAAGGTATACGTACCTATGTTTCTTGTGGGGTGGGGTTAGCGTGAACCTTATGTGAAATTAGTATTACTTTTCGAGATCTAGAATTTATTTCTTATTGATATATTCATTATCAACAACTCCTTCATCCTGAAATAAATATCACATATTCTACTTATACAAGTTACAATTTCAATTACACACCCGTATACAACACTCACTTGAGGCCACATACTTCCGAATTATTGACTTCATTGACTTTATCCTGACTAATTTTACCTTATAATTTAACTTTCGTGCTTAAAATTATAAGTAGCATTTGGTCTAGAACGGAGTGAGCAGCACTACCTTCAGTCTGGTTCCTACATACAAATTGTTTTAATCAAATCGTCTTCAGGAAATTTTACTTTGAGAAGAATTAGGATTTCTCCTTCAAGATTCAGCTTACATTAATAGAAGACACAACACATACTTTGTTTGTGTTTAATCCGAGATTTGTCCAACTATTCGTGATCACATGATTAGAATTTAAAGTTTATATGCATGGATTGACAGATTCATGTGAAAGCGATTCTATCATATGATCTCTGTAGGGCGTTGGTGTTGATCAATAAAGGTTCTCTAGTGATTTTCTGTGGATGTAGAATTTTATAAAATGAATCATATGTAATTGCTTATTCTTCATCTGTCTATGTTAATATGTCATTGGCTTTTTCAATTTTAACAAGATAGCCTATGAAGAAAGCGTCACACACGAAAACCTATGCTAATTTTCGATATAGCCAAGACGCAACTCAGTCGGCAAGACGCTTCATCTCCAACTAATAAGTCGGGATTCAAGTCACCCTTTAACCGTTTAAAAAAATAATAATGAGTTTGCTAATTGATAAACGTTTATGAGTAGGTTTCACACCATCTAATCAGTCCAAATACATTTGTACATCGAAGTTTCTAGTTTGATTTAAAATGTCCGTGTAAATGGAAAACAACCCTACAATAGATTCTCACTAAAACAACATCATTAACTCCCTGTCTGAACACAAAAGGTTGTCATAACCTAGAGTCTTCATGTCATGACCTTTATGATGATTAATAATGCCAGTAATATGATCCATCATAATCATGGATTAGACACTCTAAAGCTACAACTCCATTGATCAATGATCCTCGTATATTTCTTGTCCAGCTTCATCTTCATGGTATCTAACGTGGATGCATCAATTGCCATGCACAAGGCAAAAAATCATTGATCTAATTTGCAAGTTCATAATTATTGCTTCTTTCTTTTTCTTTTGATTTCTCCTTTTGTGGAAGAACGTGGATTCATCAATTGAGTTTTGTTGGATTTGATTTCATAAATCATAAGATGATCGATTAATTGAACTGTACGTTTTTGTCAACATCATATCGATAAACATTACAAAGAACATATCAAATGCTATTAAGACTAGCCATACGAGCGTCGATCATGCTAACTCAAAGTTCAAAGTACCAATGATTACTAAATTAAGCCTTGAAAATGGTTTGAGATAAGGAAATAGAAATGTTCACACTTAAGGTATATATTTTATCTAGTCAAGAGCGAGGGGTTACCATCACTACGACCATGGGCATACATGTTATTCACCAATTCAACGAACTAGCTAGGTCATTTAAGCTCTAAAGTCTCTAATGAAACAATTCAGTTTTACAACTTGTTGGTTCAAAAACCGGTCCCTCATTTCTTCCATCTCGTCATGTATTAGGATCCGTATCTTGAAAACAATGTAATTGCGAAAACATTACTCATGTATAGTATTAGTATGTGTAGAACATTGAAGATGGATCTGTTTTCATGTGTTTCTTGATGTTCCCGACAAGCTTTTAACACTACCAACAATGGCCGGTTTGAATTTCAGAACTGTACATTAAAATGTAGTAACACTTTTTGGATGTTAGTATTCCACTTAATTTATGAATAAGATTAAATAATTTTCTTGGAGGGAGATGAAGGTATGGGCAAGATTTGGGTGAGGGTCTATCTTGGGCCCAAAGAGCTATAGTTAGAGTTGCGGTGCCCATCATGCATGGTCCATTTTGGCTGAGGTTATTCAAAAAGAAACAAGGGAAAAAACAAGAACTAAAACGAAAACAAACAAAACAAAAGTAAAAGACTTTTTTTTTTTGGTTTGAAATTTGAGGACGTTCTTCATTTTACATTGATCTGGTGTTGATTTAGAAGGATTCTAACAACTTTTGACTTCTAAATTGGCAAAAGGAAAGTTACGAGGAACATAAAAAATATCTTGATATACTCTTCATGTTGCGAATCCTCTTGAAAGAGAAGAAGTGTGCCTACGGAACATATTGGAGAAGTGACTTTCACACGCATTCCCTGCACGTATGTATCATGTGTACGTTTTTAAAAACTATATCGGAAATTTGAAATGAGATGATCACCAAGTTGAAAGTGCAAGGAAAGTTGTAAGATGAAGTAAATTTATGAAAACCATCTATCTTAAGAAGAGTCGTGAAATTTGTAAACCGGATACTGAAAAGTTGTAATGGGAAAGTTTAATTTTGTAAGCATGGAAATTTAAAAGGTATATCTTAATAATTCGAGTATTTAATGCGAATATTAAGATATATATAAATTGAATATAAGACGTTTAGTTGAGTGTAGAACTATAAATTATGAAAGTGGTAGAAAAGATAGAATAAACTAGAAGGACATGGAAATAATTATATCTCACATAATGTGACATTGAATTCAATTTTAAAGGTATTTTTGTTTCCCTCATGTGAATCTTATAAGGCATGGCCTGTCCTGATATAGACCGTGCTCTTTGTCCCACGTTGTCCTTCTGCCTTCTTAGTTTTGGAGATACCTGTTATAGTTAATTTACGGACGAAGCAATATTCGAAGTGTTTGGCTACAAATCGAAATTGAAAAAATTTCAATTTCTTCTCTGTAATTATCAAATACTCCAATATCTATGTTTTAGCGATTCTTATATGAAAAACATCGATACTTCTAAATAAATGTACTAGGTTCTTGGAAATGCATAATGTTCTTTCGTCGTTTTTATTCATGATAAAATGTATCATAGTGGTAAGATTGTTTTACATCTATTACTATTCTGTTCTTTAGTTCACTGTGTTTTCTGGAGGTCATGGTCCCCTGTTAGTGAAATGTGCATATAATGATCACAAAGTCTATAAGTTGAAGTTCATGTAAATGTGAAGGTTCTTGTGTAGTAAATTCATTAATTTCACATTCAAATGTGGGTTCACTATGGTTTCTCATGCCCAGCCCAGGAGGAATCCGAACCGAATAAGATTTGAGCGTGGACATGTACATTAATCAAGTAATAAAAGAACACTTTTTACCACATCGTTCATAAATTAATGATATACATGGTCTAGGCAATAATTATTTTCTCCCTCGTAGGACGAGTTTCACTATGAATTGCACCTTAAGAGATAGATCGCGGTCAGCATTTACTAAACCCTGAATCTGTCCATTTAGGGTAGACTGACTTATTAGCTTGGGCCAAGTCGAATAGGCAGGCATCATTTCTGCCTATGAACAAGAGCAGAACAAGAATGGAGGTAGGTAGTAGGTACTGATCATGAGTCATGGGCGGGGTGGAGCCAACACAGAGGGTATAGTACGACGTTCGCCCCGAAACATAACATCCTGGGTCCGCATTTTACCACAAGTGAACCACATAATCAGCCCACATTTCTTTAGGGCAGCCAGTAAATAGTAATTACAGAGTGTTATCTTCAGTACTGTATGGTCCTAACATCACGACCTCTAGTGCATCGAAGTCTGACCCTTAGGGCCAGCCTGGTTGTCGATGGCTGCTGCTTCGAGGGTGTTACATACGTTCATGAGTGAATTGAGCCAGTTTCGTTCTCTGTCAATAAACAAGCCTCATGCAGATTCAGGTGACCAGTGACAAAAACCAGACATATTAATAGTCCTTTGTTTGGTTTTATTTGCACAAACTGATACTATTCTTGTGCCCCAGCTGAGCTGAAATAAACCCCAGTGATCCTCCAGTGCCAACACAAAATCACCACATCTGCAAATGTGGAAATCAGACGATATACGATAGAGTTAGTCTGGGTAAGTAAGAGTCATACCAAAATTATTTCTCAGAAAGTTCCTAGCATTTACAACTCGTTCTATCGGGTATCTTCAATGCACAACTGAGCAGTAAACTCACAAGGGAGAAAGGGATGGGTAACATGGATGTACAAACAAAACAGAAGTCAAGCTAGGGGGCTAAGAAGGGAAACTGCTGCGGAACGTTTGTTTTAAATGACAGCATGTTACTTTTGGATGCAGAAAATCATTGCTCCATTACTGATACAAACGCATATCGTGTGTCCTTATTTAGTCCATGCAAATAGAATACCACATGGAATTTGGAGATGGACAGCAATAGTCAATGCCCCTTTTATTAGATAAGATTTATGGTGAAAGAGACATAAGTATATATGCATCTGCATCCTTGCCGAAACCACCCATACCGCCGTCATCCTCATTCTTCAGAACGCACTGCATTGTAACACATACAAGATAAATGATTTACATACATACCAATGACAAAAGGTAGAACTGGTCAAGGAGATTGAAGAATATTAGAATACAGTGTCTTGGGAGTCTGGGACCATCAGAAACGTTACTTCAGAATGAACGTGTATGTCTTACTCAACAAGAATCCGGTACAACGGGTTGAACATAAGAAATTAGTGTCTGGGACCATGCAAACCACCGAAAACCATTGTAGGTTTTCAATGTTGATGTTACTACCTGAGTTTGCTACGATATCACAGGGCGAGTTCAAGGATTAAATATGTGATGCAGTTCAGAGTATTAGGGGTGAACTGCGATTTTTTGAAACTAGGCTGTAATGTATCCTATTACATCAAACCTTGAGGTATTGACTGACCCGCAACTATGAAGTAATGCAGAGATTCACAACTATTTCTTCTGCTAAATTATAACTCTATAATATTCATGTTTGAACTTTATTGCAGTCATAAAAATATTTTGTGCTGATACGTCCGGAACTGTGAAAACATGCAGATTACAACGATTCCTTAGTCCAAAAATAGTAAGATTCATTGCTGGTCCAGGGTGGTGCAAGGGTGGGGGCAGGGCAGGCTTGAGCCCACCCTATTTTCCAAAATAAAAAAAAGAATTGGGCTATACTTTAATGCTACTAATGTACAATTTTACGGATTGAGCCACATCCAAAAACGAAATTTAATGTCTGGTTTACTATGTGTCCTATGTAAATTTTAATCCTGATTTCACCCCTTATGGAACAAACTTTCTTCTTTCTTTTCACCGATGGTGATAATACAACAGACTGAAATTGATTAAACTAGGATGTCTCAGCACAGTAAACTATTGCAAATTTGCAACATTGCAGCCGATCAGAACTGAAACTTAAAATGCAAAATGCAGATCAGCAGAAAATAGATTATACTGTTTCATTAATAAGACTGGAGGAGGTCGACCATATCACAGAATGCTTTAGCTAAAGACACGAACAGCACAAAACTGCATCCAGGAGCTGAAACCTGCAACAAAGTGAAGTACAACCAAGTTTCAGCAATCTTTATAACCACATGATGGCAGTCTGGAACTCTGGATGCTAACAATTTTATTAACTTTGTGAACATTTATGGTGTACTAGCAAAACACTATAGTAGCACGAGATATGGTAACTCCGAAGCTAGTCAGCCATGGGAGCTTGAACTGCTATGGCCCAAAGTAGTTCCGTAAAGGAGTAAGTAAACACTATGACCTACTAGAACAGTGGAATATTGTGTAGGTTGAGAAAGCCACCCGAGGTTAGTGCCATTCAAAGGTTTTAATAAGGCATATTATATATATAATGGAAGTTCATTGGAAAGTGCTACGCAGGTGTATGTATACATGTTCGTTACCATATGTAAGCTTGTCCATAGTGTTGATTATATAACAGAACCGATTTAAAAATCCTTGTGGGAAGAACATAGAATCAATTCATCCAGTTCTAAAAAGCACACTTGAATCAACAAAATGAACTCAACACCAATTCAACATACTAAATTTAGTTGTATGAACTGTGGAAGCACAGGCCAACAAGGTACAGATGAAAATTTCAGTGCTGCAAGATGGAGCAATAAGAATTCCCCCATTGGGACAGAGAACTTATTGCAACCTTGGCTTTTTCAGAAGACCACAATAGCTTAATGTTGGCATTTCCAAGATCCGTGCACAGATCATCACTAACATCCCTTTGTCATGGCCTCATGGGAGGCCACTACAACAACCTGAGATGGGGAAGGAAGCTATGTTTTTTATGAGGTATTACACTTGGAAATGTTGCTTCATCGAAATCATGGCTAACCGAGTTAGAGAAAGGAAAAAAGAAGGTAAACAACAAAGGAGACAATCACGTCTACTTATCTTCATATGAGAATGAGCCATTCATTCTGCTTCACTATAAACTTGTCTAGTGTTTTCAGGTATAAAAAGAAACAGCAATATGGGGCTAGATGAGCTACTTTAAAACATGTACTTGAGGTCTGGGTAATTCACGTCAGAATGAAAGCTCTCTGACTGCATTTCAAACTCATCAACAGCACTACAAATCCAACACTACCTCGGTGTGATTCTGATGGAAAAAATAAGTTATATTCACAAATGAACTATTAAAGTAAAAATCGAATGGTTCCCCATTACCAAGTGTAGCTCAACAATCCCCAATCATAAACAGAAACTTAAGCGAGTTCCATTTCACGGCGCAAACTTTTCTTGATTTTGATCCCTGGGGATCAGTGATTGTATTTAAAATCATATCGTGCAAGTTGTCGTGCCGATTCAGAACGTTACAAATGCAAGTTTCTTAGTACTACTTAGTAGAGTTCTATCAAGAAATTTATCTTCAGTAAATCTTTCTGAACAATAGTAGTTGCATCTAGTATACCACTCACTTCTGTTCATCTACATTTGCTTATTGGGGAAATTTCACAATGGCAACTTGTGACCATAACAAAGTAACAAAATGTTGAACTGCATTCTTGATAAACAATTGGGGAAAGCTAAACAGAACGCAAATATGAGGAGATCAGATTCAAATTGTGGACGAAACGAAAGCATACCGATTCTCCATTTTCACTGCTGATTTCGCAGGTGAAGTGATGGTTTTGTATCAACGATTCAATGGAGAAATTGAATTGAAGTGATTCAGTGCAGCCGAGTTGAGCTCATTGAGGTCGAACAGTTGTTTCTCCTCTCACTTTACCGCTTCTATTTCTGCAATTTGGCGGTGTTCAAGTTCGATGTTGTTTACAGTGTTGTATGTTGTATAATTATTACACATAATAATGTATAGAAGTTCGCTTACATTATAAATGTCGCATAATATTTCAAACATACTATTATTATCGTATAATCAATAATTCAGGATTGAAGTACTGTGAACATTGAGCTTGACAAATATAGTGTTGGATGGTATATTTTCCCCGACCAATCTTGCTAGTAGGCCACCGAATACATATTTTGGACAATAATCGAAAAACAATCACTATAAAAAATGGAGACTTCATATCATGTTCAATAGTATCTCAACAATATTATTCATTTATAAGAAGTAAAAAATAACTCGTATATAAAGTTTAATTAAATGGTAAAAAAATATAAAACACATTACATATATACCAGTGGGTCATCATCGAAGTAATTCTTTCTCGGACATGCTTCTCCCTTTAATATCTTTATCTATTAATATTATTACATAATATTATTAGAGGAAGGAATTAAAAGACTTATTTAATATATAATATTCCCTTCCTTCGATTAATATTATCTCAATTTTATTCCACGTACGTGTCCATTTAATATTGTCTCAAATTTGAGACTTCAAAAAATTAAATCTTACAAATTCAACTTTTTTTACTTTATCATCTACCTTTAACACTCTTCCGCTATTTATTATTTTTATATTTTATATAGTGATAAATATAAAGTAAAGCCAAACCGAACCGAACCGACTACATAGTATTCTTGATGGGCTTGTTCTTGACTTCTTGGCAAGTTATTGGGCTAGTCCAAAAAGCCCCTTATATCATCTTCTTCCATCAAACCCTGAGAAAACCCCATTAGAGCAGGTCGAGAGAAGAAGAGAGGCGCCGCCTGTACCTGTCATCTGTTCTCAGCTAGCAGGCTCTTCTTTCTTTCAAGATGAAGGTAAAAAAACGATCGTTTTCGTGTTTTCTCATCATAAAAAAGCAATATTTTTTCTGTTTTCTCTACCTTGGTTTACCAATAACATCTCTCTCGTACTCATTTTCAGTTCAACATTGCAAATCCGACCACCGGTTGCCAGAAGAAGCTGGAAATTGACGATGACCTCAAGCTGTATGACCTTTTTCGTAATTGTGCCTTTTTTGAGTGGGTTTAGTCAGTTATTGAGCTTAATTTTTAGATAAATTTGAATAGTGACTAGTAAATAGCAGAATGGATTAGTAATGAGGATTGTTGTATCTGCCTGCTTACAAGGAAGTCTCTGTTTCGGTTTTAATTGCGTTCAATAGCATGCCCCTTTCCCAAGTTTAAGATATGGTTATGTTCTTCCTTGTGTTAGCTGAAGCTTTGATTTCAAGAACTTATCACAGTGATATAGGAGTATGTATTTCATCTTCAGCAAGATGGTTCTTCTTGAGGCTATAGGTCTATTTTCCACAAGCTTGAAAAAGGTTGTTTAACCAGCTTTCATTTTTCTGGGTGCTTGAGTTATATATTCAGATTGGTTTTAGATCGGAAAAGAAAAGTGATTTTCTTTTTCTACAAGCTTATAGTTTAACATCTCCCCAGCACATTGTTTTTCTGTTGCTTATATTTGATGAACATGAAACCTGTGTATACACTATAATTAACCTTTAGAATATTTCATGAGATAACATGGCCTTTACCCATATTTTTAGGATATGGTTGTATATGGTTTTGTTCTTAGCTGTGCTAGCCGAAGCTTTGATTCAAGAACCAGCACTTCACATTTTACTTAAAAGAAATATTGTTTCATGTGTACTAGTGGTTGAAGAAATACTTGTTTCACGGGCTGTTTGGACTCTAGTTTAGATTCTTGCTGTTTGCACATCAATTACCCAATCTGGTATCCAATTTGCCAGTGTGATAATTGTGATTCATTTCAATTGGTGCATATCTTAGTTTCTTTTCTATCTTGACTACAGACGTGCCTTTTATGATAAGAGGATCTCTCAGGAAGTCAGCGGAGATGCCTTGGGAGAGGTATGCAGTCTTTATCATCTGAGTTCTAGTTTATGCAATTTTGAAATGTGGTGTTCACTCAAAATTATTATATCAAATTGTAGGAATTCAAGGGGTATGTATTCAAGATAATGGGTGGTTGTGACAAGCAAGGTTTTCCCATGAAGCAGGGTGTGTTGACTCCTGGCCGTGTGAGACTCCTCCTTCACAGAGGTATATGCCAGTGTGTTGTATGCTTTTCATTGCACCCTTTGATAACTGTTAAGAGATCTCTTATTTGGGGCTGAACTGTTGCATCAACAGGTACCCCATGCTTCCGTGGTAATGGAAGGCGCAATGGTGAACGCCGAAGGAAGTCTGTTCGTGGATGTATCGTGAGCCCCGATCTTTCAGTCCTCAACTTGGTTATCGTGAAGAAGGGTGATAATGATCTTCCTGGTTTGACTGATGTCGAGAAGCCAAGGATGAGGGGTCCCAAGAGGGCTTCTAAGATCAGAAAGCTCTTTAACCTTACCAAAGAGGATGATGTTACGAAGTATGTCAACACTTACCGCAGGACCTTCACAAACAGCAAAGGTAGCTCTTCAACTGTTTCCCTTGCAATATCTATTACTATTCTTGTTCATTTAATTTAGTATCTGAAACTTCATTTATGTTTTGTGATGGCAGGTAAGAAGGTGAGCAAAGCTCCTAAGATTCAGAGGCTTGTCACTCCTTTGACTCTGCAAAGGAAGAGAGCTAGAATTGCTGACAAGAAGAAGAGAATTGTGAAAGCCAAATCAGAGGCTGCTGACTATCAGAAGCTTCTTGCCAGCCGATTGAAGGAACAGAGGGAAAAGCGCAGTGAGAGTTTGGCCAAGAAGAGGTCTAGACTCTCTACAGCCTCCAAGCCATCAATTGCTGCTTAGAACTTTTTCAGCTATCTATTTTTTCTGCAGAAATTTTGTGGAGGATGATTATTGAACCGTTGTTTCTGCATTAATTTTTCCTGATGAGATATTCATGATATACTTCTGGTGGTTTTTGCAATACAAGTGTCTGGTTTTTCAAAAATTTGGGTTTTTGTTTCTACGCATTTGGTTTTCGAATTCAGGTTTATTCAAGTGCTTTAGTGAGCCATATGATGACTATTGGCCAGGCTGTGTTGCCATTTTAAGAGAAGTAGAGTGGAAGGTTCAGTTTATCCAGGATAGCAGTTGCCCAAGTAATATAATTTTATTCATCTGACAGCAAGAGAAGCTTTAGGATTACTAAAAAACTTATTATTATAAGATGCATAAACTGAGAGTGGATGACTCACTTTGTTATTAAAAGTAGATCTTTCATTGTGAATTTTAATGATTTTAAGTTTTACGGGACGGAGGGGAAGGAGAATAATGGTGTAGTTTTAGACCGTTTCAGTCCAGTTTAATTATAATTTATATTTTATTTTAATGCGGTTCAATTCAATAAATAGAATACCACATTGAATATAGAAGGTAAATGAAAACGAATTGAAATGGACATTTATTAATTAGGTTGAGTTGACCTTAAGGTTTTTGATTGGTCATGGTCAATCTGAAATTGTTACTAGTAAAATCATAAATGTACCTTTCCAATATGTCAGAGTGTTTTCCTTTTCACTTATTTAGTGTCAGAATTAATGTCGACAAAATGGGAAGAGAGATACTCTCAAAAGAACTTTAAGAACCATTAGACCCGAATTTCTTTTTTCTCATGGAACGAATTGAACGAAAGATTTCTTTTTTATAGTTCCCAACTATTTTCTAATAAGATACTTAGAAATTAGGGGTAAATATATTGATACGGGAATATGTCAAATCCGTTATTTGAATGTCTCATGAATGGATCTTATAACATCACAGTATTACAAGGATAAGGTCTCAAGGATCCAAGTATAGGATCTCGAGCTAAAGACCATCCGAGATCAAGCTAGGTCAACACATACAAGAATACCGTGATAGGGATATCCGGACCAAAGTGCACATCCAAAAGGAGGCAGGTCCAGACCATAAACACATATGAGTCTATATCCGAACCTAAAGAGAACCAAGTGTTGCAAATTTTAGCACGTCATTAGAGGTGGGGCACAATCAGTTCCGGACGTTTAGATCCCAAACATTATCCTCGGATGTCTTCACAGACGAGAGGACAAAGATGCCCTCAAAGATCCTTTAAAAAAGATCCTACAAAATGACTAATCTAACTTTAAGTCCCAAACAGATGAATTATGATAATACTATGGTCCATAAGCTTAATTAAGCCTTATTCGCTTAATCTCATTAAAAAAATGAACTCCAGGCAAGTTTCTACTAGAGCAGACATTTTCCATATTCATTACTAGTGCCCCTTCCGAGAGACGGGAAAGTGGACATAAGCTTAAC
>JAYMSP010002311.1:0-24976 GCA_036897095.1 Plantago elongata
TACTACTGGTTGGGCCTGGGCCGGACCGGGTCCCATGGGCTCAAAGTCATGTCTGAGCCCGAGCCCATGGGACTAAAATTATGTCCAAGCTCGACCCATGGTTGACTTTGTACCGGGTCAAAATCCGTATCGGATTGGGCCCCGGCCGTGTGGGCCAAATTGCCATCCTTAAGTACAAGTATTAAAGAAAATAAATAAAGTAGGAGGGATGATGTTAAATTTAAAAAAAATAGTTAATAAAGAAGAAGATGTTGTGATAAATTAGGAGATAGAATTTTCATTTAAGGGATGGAAGATGAAGTTGAAACGGACCAAAATGAAATACGAGAAGATGAATCTGGAACGGGAGATTATAACAACTATATTTAGATACAAAACTGTTTACCCACAATTAAAATTTTATTTTATGAAAAAAGAAATAGTAAAATAAAAAAATATTATTAAAATAAAATAGAATACAACAGAAATACACCTTGTAGTGACAGTCGACTTTTTTTTTTTTATTTCAGAAATACACCTTGTATACCCTCAAATATATATATATTCTTTAATTAACTATTAGTCCGTCTTGAATTTAAATATTAACAATTTAATGATCGGTGTGATTGATATTAATTGTACACAGGTCTCGACGAACGGATTAAGAACTTGAAGTATACAAATTGTATCAATAGCGTACATACATGTGTACATTTCATCTTCTTGCTTTAAAAAGAAATGTAAGGTAATTGTATACTATTTAATAAGGAAAAATTTTAAAAAAGTATATTAAGTTGTGTCATTATCGAAAAAGGTAACTTACTTTATGACCGTCCGATTTTGGTACCTTATATTTTTCATTTGTCAAATTTGTGTACTCCTCTAGTCAAAATTGACGGGGCCGTTAATTTTGGGAGAAAAAATCCAAAAGAAGTACCTTAAGTTGTGTCATTACCGAAAATTATACCTTATTTTGGGGCAATTCGATTTTGGTACTTATAATTTTTATTTGGCCAATTTAAGTACTGCATCGGTCAAAATTGAATGAACCGTTAAATTTGACCTCACTAGTGCACATTAGTGTGAATTAAAACATTTTTCGTTAACACGCAGTTTGAATAAAAAATTAAGAGAAAATTTTATTACTCACTAAAACCTTTTGGGCCACTTTAATTTTACACCACTAGAAGGTTAGTCAACACAAGACTTAGACGGTGTTAAGTTGACCGTTAGTGAAAAATGATATTATAGTAAAAGGTTTAGGTAGCGAGTTCTTTATTTTGACTAGTTTTTTGTGTATATTGAAATTTTTTCAAAAGGTTGGTGTGTCGAGTGACACTTTTTGTGTACAAGTTTGCAGTTTCAAGTACCAATATTCAAGTTCTTCTTTCAATCACAACAACATAAAATTTGACATTGTAATAACCATATGAGAATGCACATTTCATTAAAACATTAACAAATTACACTACGAAAACAACCACCAAAATATAAACTATACAAACAATTAACACATATACCCCAAAGAAATAACATCTCTCGAACCTCCGACCGGGATGCCCGTCCGTCCAAGATATGATTCGAGCACTTGGAACCTTATATTGGCAAATTGTAGGGATTGGATCATCCGTCATGTTCGAATTACTAGGAATTTCAGCCAAATTGTTGGAATTGGACAGAAATGAGAAAATTGGAAATTGGGGGATTTTATTAGGGTTTATGTGTTAATGGAACGAAATCGAGTGAATAGGAGGAAAAATCAGATAGGGCATGGAGGAAAACGTGTGAAAAATGACTTTTTTACCCTCAATAACAGAAGTTTTGGACGCATCTCGATTATTGGAAATATAATATCATTACTAATTAATTTGTAGACACCAATCTATAATATTATTACTAATTAATTAAACACATTATTCTATTAACTAAAATAAAATATAAATTTTAATAAATAAAATAATAAATTTTATAAATATCGACAACATTTTTAGTAACGACATTTTAAATACATCAAAGAATAGCAAATTAGTGTCGGACAATTGTAATTTTACCTGGAAGTGGACAATTTAAGATAGCAGATCTTAATCATAAATATAAATATATTTATGGTTTTAATAAAATAATGCATGTAACATATCCATATCGGTTTAAGAGTAACGTTAAGACACATAAGAGATGTCTTTTAAAATGCTTGATGGAGAAATATATCCAACAATATATGTTTACGGCGACTGACTTCTAAAATAGTGAGAGCTAGCATTTAGACAACCTGCACTCCATCCAAATAGTGAATAAAGTGAATTTGATGATTCTCATCATAGTAGTGGTTGTGAAATTGAGTAATCTAATTGAGTCGTAAACATACCCAGAATTTTATAGTCGTGATTAGGTGCAGGTGAGCCGGAGTCTGATCCGAACACACACAACAGTTCATGCGAAAACAACAACTAGGATTGGTGAAGGAGTGTTGCGTGTGATGTGAGCAGAGAAAAATTGAAATATCATTTTTTAGTAGCCGGTTGCTGGAGAATAGAAGAATCACTAAACAAATTGCAAATATGAAATGACACTTTAATAAGTCGAATAACACTTTAATATGACAATGGTGTTTCTTAGTAGGCGTTGCTAGATAGTAGAGAAAATGTGCTAGTAATTTACAAAAGTGAAATGAGACTTTCAATGTTACATATTGGAACTTATTGTATTATTTTAATTTAATTTAATACTCCCAATATCGATTTAACAAGAAATTAATCCATTTTGATTATACGGTTTAATAGAGTCAGAAGAGGGATAAATATTTTGTTTAATGAAGTCTTTTGCCGGGTTAAACATGAGGCTAATGTTGTAGCACTTAGGTCATCAATTGAGTGTTCTTGTATAACAAAATATGATATAAAATTAATGTGCTAAACCCATCCATGTTCATTCAAATGGTAACCATCATACCGTGTAAAGTTTTAATACGGTTGATCAGATTTCGAATAGGGAATCATATTTAGTGTTGTTGCTAGGGATCATGACGACAATGTTATATCTTATGGTTGCTGAAAATGCGAAAGACTTGCCAGTCAAATTAAGATCTAAAATTGTTTTATATTTTGAGTAGTAACACGTATAATAGTTGAAACAAATTGTTATTTGGAGATTAAATTTCTCAAATCAACAAATTTAATCTATGCTCCTCTATTTCACTTTTCAAATAAATTGAGACATTTGATGGAGAATTTTATTCCATGAAATTTTTGTCAACTTCTTTCGCATGATGTACTGATGTAGTCTGATAGATACTCCCCCGTATTGTCCAAACATGAACAGGTCTTGACATACTATCATACTAGATTAGTATGGATGTATTCTTTGTCATCGTCAAGCAATCCCAAAGCGTAGCATGAATTGCGGTATGTTGGATGGACTACACCATCTACAGTCCGTAAGTCCTGATAGCATGTGGCACCCCTTATGTGATTCAACATTATACGCATGAAATATATGGGTCCAGTCTTAATCAGAACATGGTATATTCTTCCAACTTTTTTGTTGAAAGTCTTCCTTTTTCTCCATGCCTTCCCTGCATGATACCACACGTTATATCTAGGAAACTCAGAATATAGATACTTACGTACTTCGGGGTTGAATTATGTTGAATTCCATCCATTTTAGGAACTTTGTCTTCGTAACAGTGTGCTTCTCCAATAAGTCCGTGATGAGTTCACCATCTTTGAATGTCATCGACTGTTCACCTTCCAGATGAAATGATAAGCGCTCTACAAATGGATCTCTATAATGGATTTCAAATCTCAATATTCGCCATACTGCTTCGCATGCAGATACGTATCAACAATCGACATAATCCTAATTTCATCATCCACAATGAGCTTTGCACCAATCCTATCGACCCCCTTGTTAACATACTTAAACAAATACTTGATTAAAATTGTCTTATTGCACCATTCAACATTTATGTGTGCCCCGTACCTTATCAATAGATACGGATTGTAAGGAACAATCCACCTATAAATCAAGAGGAGACGACTTATTATTATAAAATATACATGACAATCAAGTTGGATTAGTATAGATGGAATATTAATCAAAACTTAAACAATACTCCTATGACTTAATTATAAATTGCACATGTTATCAATTATAGTGTTATTCTTCTCAATAATGAATCCAATGTCACGCCTCCAATCCTATACACAGAGTAGCCATTAGCATCGAAAGTAGTCTGCTCATTAAACGACTTTGAAAATTTCTTAGAGCATTTCTTGCCATCGTGCATGCAAGGTGTCGTTGGATGCAACGGTTCGCAAGGTCCATGAACCATATACTCAGAGACAAGACTATAAAACTCGAGATTCAGTTTCTTATCAGGTATCTCAGTGCATATGAAATCGTCTATGAAAGTTGCTGACATATTTATATCCTCTCGATCAACGCATAATAGTATATGCGCATGAGGCAACACACACTTGTGAAATTCTATAGTATACACGACTACAACATATGAGAAGATAATAATAAATTATGTAAATGTGAAATGCACGACATACAAATCAATTGATATAATATAAGATAAAATATTGATAAATATTTACCTCCGGTTGCCTTCCCGAATACATTTTCGATCTTCAAGTCTTTTATGAATTAGTCCAACTTCATTTTGAAGACGCGACTCATAATATCAGGCCTATCCTCGGGTCTTAAACCCATTGACTCTACAAAATGTGTTATCTCATGCCATTTGGCATTACACGTAAATGTAATAAAAAGTTCGGGGTACCCAATCGTGACCTCCAACAAATGTGGATGGCAAGAAAAAACATCTTCTGAGGTTTCCTAATGGGTTGGCTGGATCAATATCACCTATCTGAATGGTATCATCAAGAGACTTATATTTATCAGACCTCAGTAATGGTTGGTTCCTCATAATAAAGTTAGGCCTCTGAAACTCCATCATTATATAATCATCTACTATGAACTGCTGAAATAACTTTCTACTAAGCAGTATGGGCTGGGCCTCATCAACACGATCAAAGAGCCTAACTGATAAGAACTCCTTGATTGTAAGTGTGTGTTTTCTCATTTTGACTTATTTGTGTGCATTATCTCCGTATGATAACCATCCTCACCATACATGAAAAGTAGGGGATACTGCATTGGAAGGTAACTTGGATGCAATTCTGAAATTCTTCGGCAAACATCGTTTCTTTGCTCCATTACAATATCACGTGGATGCATATCGTACTCATCGTCTCCTGAATGTATAAATGAGGCAATGTTAATTTATGAATTTTAATAAAAAATCTAATATATGTTGATACGAATTATGGGTATACTAACGTACCAACAATTAGTGCTGCTACTTCAGAACATGTTGGTAGATTGTACATGCGTCCATTACGTGATCTACTTCCAATGAGACACAACTTAACATTGACATCGTAGTTTTCCTTGAAGCGATCACCAACCATACGAATTTTTTTTGCAATAGGATTCTCTTCACCGATCATAATTTTCATATCATCTACAATAGATGGATCAATTGCAGGAGCCTTTGTTTTGTTGTTTCGAATAAAACATAATTATCATAAATTTAGAGAGAAAAATGTACATATTATAAATAAGAAAAAGGAAAGATAAATTGTGGAATGAAAGTTGCTTTAAAAAGAGAATACCTGACGACATCTATACGATCTTTATTTTCATCCTCGCCACAAGACATACAATTGTGAAAACTTAGGAGATTCACCTACTTTAGGTAACAAACTACCCATCAGATGATAGTTGTTTACGCCAAGCCTATACGAATAGGGGCCAAGCCCTTTGTTAATTGAATGGTCTTGGATCCCACCCATCGAAGTAAATGCATACATCATACTATAGGCGCGTATATGCTCAATAAAATTATGACTCTTAACATGCCTATTTCGCAGTAGATCATGTAACATGCATGCGTGGAGGTTGCACAGGAGAGGAAGTTGTATTTTACCACGACTACAACACAAACCAAACTCTGGATTGCTCAGTGGTGTGCTTTTGATCCTCTCACCGAACAACATAAGCGCACCACAAAATCTGCACGGGTATGTTGGATCACCCATATCAAGATAGGCTAAACAATGAAAACACAAATATAATGTAACAAATAAACATATTTTTAAATACAAATGATAATATTGGTTTATATAATATAATAATAATAATCTACCTACTACTGGTATGCCATTATTTCTTCGCGCAAACATGCCCTTCTTGTTATGGATCTTTTTTTTTAGCCCTCTTTTGTGATTTCTTAATTACCTCACTATGTGACTGTTCTTCAATGATGTTGCATTGTTTGAGAGTATATTTATCGAGTAATTGCTCTACTCGCTTCTCAGCAAAGGCATACACTCTTCAATATAAGGTGGAATGGGTATTCCTGCATACATGCACAAAATAAATATTAGAAAAGTTTATAGGAGTTTAATTGTACTTTTTTATAATAGTACAAACATCTTTGAAATAGTAAAAAAATATGTCTACAGAAGTATACAACTTCTTGAACGTCTTCTTTCATGATTTGGTCAATTTTCAGCATCACTATCATTCCTTGTCACTTTCAAAACTTGGCTTCATGTTTTATTATATTCAAAACTTCCGGATGAACGAAGCCATGTATAATCCCAAGTATACATGTTATTTCCAACAACCACATTCTCCTTCTCTCCTACGTACATCATCTTCTTCTTCGTCTTTACACATTGTCAATTTTTTTTAATTTGAATTTTGTGTGTTTGATTGGATTATTCCATTTAATATTCCCTATGTTATAATTTTTTAATCAGACACATTTTGTTTTAAACCTAGACGTTTTGATTAACTCTGTATGTCACTTTGTTTGAACATACATGGTTTGTTAATATTTCTAGCAAGCTACATTTTCAATGTATATATTTCTAACTTAAGCTAAGCTATACTATGTTGAAATGTGTCAAGTTTGCTAAAAGTTGGATGTGATTGTTTTCAATTCATTTATATAATGGTGTCCATTGCCTTGGCACCTCAAAATTAATTTGTTTGGACAGACACATTTTTGAGAGTTTTTGAAATAAAGCAGTTTGGTTAAGTACTTTCCAATAGACAATTGACCACGTGAGAGTCTGTGAGATTTGATTATACTAAAAAAAATAGGATGATAAGTATACGCATGATTTATTTTTTCCTATAAAAAAGATATTTAAAAGATGAATTGTTTTAGAGAAGAATTTATCACATATAAATTTAGTCCATGGAATATGCGAATGATATATATATATATATATACAAATAAAATTAACAAAAAATTGGTCGGAAACACCTAATGAAAATGAATGTTGTTTCCAATAAAAATGACCACTACCACTTCTGGTTAACAGCTAGTTATCCAGCTAGCTTAAAATAGATTTGGGAAATGGACCATAATTGCATTTCCATCTTGGAGATTTGTTTTTCTGATTTCCCAACCGAACTGTAGAACATTTTATTAATAATCACAAAAGAAAAGTTTAGAAGAAGATTGATGAGTTGTGATTCTTGTGAAGAGAGTTAACACAAGACATGTGAATTGTGATTTTACTGTGATTTGGTGCGTATGATGACAAGCAGCTACAGTCCATCGAGTTCAAGGATGCACCAATTTGGAGCCGGAAGTATCTCGCGGCTCAGATCCTCCTCTCTCAAGAAGCCGCCGGAGCCTCTCCGCCGAGCCGTCGCTGATTGTCTCTCCGCCGCTGCTCCGTCGCATCTCGAAGCTTCCAGGACCCTGAGGGTTTGTACTTCATTTCTCTTTTCATTCTTCTTCTCCTTTTCGTCTCTAGATCTTCTACTTCACAGATTAGATTATTATCACATTCCTTCTTAATTTCCACACTTTTTTGCTCATGCTTAGTTAGCAACTGACTGTTTAGTTATCGATTAAAATTGCGTAAACCTCTCTGATTTCGTTATAATTGTCAAGTTATCCTTCTATTGAGTATTGAGATTAACATCTGTCAGTGCCCTTACATGAGATCACCACTAAAATCTATCACAAGATGCTTAAAAATTCATGAAAGGCCAGGATTATGAATTCACTGTCTTTATAACAATGTAGTTATGCAATTCAAGCATGCAGGGTGCTCTGCTTCGATATTTGGGTGATGTCTAATTAATCCTTGTTACCTTTCAGAGACTTGGAATGTATCTGGCTGAAATTCACTAGAGTGGTATTATGTTTATATTTAATGTGATCTTATAATTGTGTTTTTACTGCAGGATTACCTGGCAACGGCTCCAACAGTTGATTTGGCATACAGTGTGATACTAGAACATACACTCGCTGAGAGGGAGCGCAGGTATTAATACTTCTCGATGGTGTCCTAGATTTATAGTGTAATATTGTTGTACTTTGAAGTCCTAAAAAAATGATGTAACAAATGAACACCTCTTATTGTGTAAACAGTCCTGCTGTTGTTGCAAGGTGTGTGACACTTCTGAAGCGCTATCTACTAAGGTGACTCTTCTCATCATTTAGTATAGGGTATCCATTTCCTCTTTCTGTTTTGAACTTTGTCTACAAATATTGAGATTGAGTACATACAAATCTTGCGATTGATTTGCTTGATGTTCATAATTTGTTAAATATATAATTTTGTGTATCATATAAATGTGTTTTGAGCTTACTGTTGTCCTGACAAATTCAAAAGGTAATTTGCATGCTGATCAAAGTTAGTTCAGACTAACAGACTTAAACTATCCCGTTGAATCATTTATTTGTGGGAATATAGATAGAATTATGGATTTTTAGCAACCCCTACATTCATTGTAAAGGTTTTATCCGCCCAATTATAAATAAGATAGATTGGTGGTGTTTCCTTAAAACGAAGAACTTGTTGTAAAGGTTTGGTTTACTGCTACTTAAATGTTTTCTAAAGTATTTGAACTATATATAAGAAACTCCAATCAAACTAATAAAAATAACCCAAAAATCGTGAAAAAGCAACCACTACTATCAAAATGCAAAAAATTACCTAAACAATACCAATATTATTCAGATGCCAACCAATGATTATATGTTCCATTCCGAAAAATCTAAAATAATGCTACCTAAAAACATCCAACCACTACTAGGAAAAGTATACTACAGATAATCTTCGAATTCCAGCCAATAATATAATGAGGCTCAGGCAACTGGTTAGGCTGAGGTACCATAACCGTAAAGGTTTTGCTCTCGATTCCAGCATTTGTGTTCTAGTAGTGTATTCTAGCTTTGATAGATTGAATGCCATATTAGCTGAATGTACTATGATTGTTAATATCTATAATGTAAAAAGCTTGCCTATAATATTCAAATCTGAATCAATTATATCCAAATGCCAAAATAAAATATTCAAATCAAAATTGATAATATGCAAATACGTATTCAGCTCCGTTTTCCCTGAAATTCAATGTTCTTTTGTTTTGTTTTTGTTTTGTTTATGAATTAATGCATTTTACATGTTAACTTGCAATATGAATTAATGCATTTTACATGTTAACTTGCAATTTTCTTACTGGAACTCAACTAGACCGAGATCTTTTCAATGCTCAATTGCGTACAGACCTACATCTCAAATCCAACTCAGCACTTACTAATTAAAAGTTGAAGCAGAGTTTGGAATGAAATGTTGCGACAATGGCAACTTGGGTTACTAGGTTGCTAAATAGCGGATCTGAGATCTTCAAATCTGATATGAAAAGAGTGGCCTCTCAGATTTGCAAATTTATTTTTTGTGAGGATAGAATGCAAGGGAGAGAACACCGAGGAAAAAGAAAAGGATGAGGAGAAGGGAGTGTCGAAGAAGAGAAAAATGTAAACAAAAGAAAAGAATTAGATGTTACAACTAAATATCATGCGGTTTGAAAAGGAAAAAAAAAACTATGTCTCTCTTAACTAAATTTAAATAAGTTATAGGTGCTTGTGGTGACATGGAAGAGGTCGGTTTTCTCGTAACTAATTGGTTAGGAAATGGAATTGACCTATTTGCAACTCTCCTTGCGATATATTTTACTTTGAATTGTAGTATATCCATGTAGCGTAGCCTACCCCAAATTTTTTGGGATAAAAAGCATAGTTGGTTCAGTCTGTATTAGTTGAGTATGTGGCAGATTACAACTAATATAACTCAAGAACGACAAATCTGTGGTTATTTAAACTCTCATAATTCTTTAAGATGAAACTATATGATGGCAGTCCCATTACATCATTTACTTCATACCTCGACTTATTTTTCCTGCATTACCTTGACTGTAAGAAACTCTATTTCACAGAGATGCACACTACATGAGGCCTCATTTGCGATTAGTTCATGATCTTTCTGGATTTGAAGCACTAGTTTTCTTATCTCTTTACTCACTTAAGAACAATTATCTTCTAGCATGTGAAATTTTCTATGGCACATTTGATGTAATGTTCCCTGTAATAGAGAAAGTAATTAACACTGAGTGAGCACAATGAATGTAGATCCAATGAAAGAAGACTCTGAATTTATTATAGCTGATAATTTTGTAATTAATCCTGTATGCTTTGTAGATATAAGCCCTCTGAGGAGACATTACTACAGATTGACCGGTTCTGCACAAGTATAATTGCTGAATGTGATGTAAGTCCTGACCGTAAGTTAGCACCATGGTCGCGTTCCCTAACTCAACCTTCTGGAGTCCCACTGCAATCCCCAAATGTAAATCCTTTGCCAGTATCAAATTTTGCATCTCAGGCACTTGTGAAGTCATTAAATTACGTTCGGTCTCTAGTTGCTCAATATGTTCCGAAGAGGTCATTTCAACCGGCAGCTTTTGCCGGAGCTCCGTCTGCGTCAAGACAATCTCTGCCAAGTCTGTCATCATTATTGAGCAGATCTTTTAATTCCCAACTAGGTCCTGCAAGTGGCAAAGAATCTTTGGAGAGCAAAGATACATCCCTTGCGTCTGTTTCTGAGTCCCCAATAACCAGTGTAGTGGATGAAATTGAGGATGAAGAGTTTATGGCCCTCGACATTTTTAGATGGCGTTGGTGTGGAGACCAACAGTCATCACTTCTCTTGCCCAAAAGGTCCTTTTTCCTGCTAAATTTGACCCTATTGTGCTCTTTAGTTTTGTTAATGTATTCAAACTTTACAATTTCTTCATGTGTTCACTGACAGCGACCACAATCAAAAACCCCATGAAGTACAAACTCAGAATTTCTTAGAAGTAGGTGCAGCAGCTCTGCTTCTGGGAGATATGGAAGCCAAAATGAAGGGTGAAGCCTGGAGAATATTTGGCAGTGCTAATATGCCCTATCTTGATCAACTACTGCAACCTTCATTGCTCACCACTGTAACCAATTCCTCTTCAGCCTTTGCTCATTTGAGGGCAATTACTGCTCTAAGGCGCTCTAAATCAGGGACTACTCAAATCTGGCATGTACCTCTTCCTTAATTGTCTTTTACTTGGATTGTGCCTTTTATAATCTCATTCTCCTCTGTTGCTACTACATTTCTCTCACTGGTGAAGTAACCATATTTGTACATGACGTGGTGTTAACTTGTTTTCTATTTGACTAGTGTCACAAATTTTTGCACATCAGATCTTGGTTTGGATTATGGAGTTTAAAAAGGATATAATTACCTATTGTATTGACCTTGATGGACACTATTCTCCTAGCCTACATAGTACATAATTGAAAGAGGTCTGCATATAGTTGTGATACATATCTGTCCGAGGACTTTGATATAGGGTATTTTACGGTTAATTCATTTGCCTTATCTTCACCTAATGGATCACACATTTCTCACTAGTTCCTGCATTAAATATATTCATGGGGTTTGATGTCACCTGTAAGGCGCACATATCTGGTTGTCTGAGCTATCTTATTGCAGAAACTTCTTACATAAACATAAGAATAGGTACTAACCTTAACCACATATTAAAGCACATATAGCTGTGTGGCTTAGGGGGTGTCAAAGTACATTGAGAGCATGCTTTGAATATATTTATTGCATTACTTGAGTGGAGACCATGTTGGTCATTACAAAAATAAGTTCTCAGCAGAAAAGTAAACATGGCATTGTAACTAGTTATGATTGCGTAGTTTTCTTGGCTGTGGAGTTGCTCATGTATGAGGTTGTTTTAGATTCTCTTGTCATTCTCTTTTTTGAGTTTGTGTCATAGTCATGAGGGACCAACTGCATGCTCATGTATTGCCAAACAGTGCAAAGTTGTGGTAAAAGGTCCTACACGTCGCAGTAAACTTGCTGTGTTGTGAGAATATGCTCTTTTAACTTCTAGTTCGCGGTGTTGTTAAATTGAAGTACTGTGCTGCTTCTTTGCCAGGGAAGATGCGCCTGTTAGCACATTCCGCCCACGTGCAAGACCACTTTTTCAGTATCGACATTACAGGTTTGCAAAGTTTTTCATTCATGTGCCCCTAATCTTTCTTAATCTTTGCAAGTATGGTTGTGGCACGTGAAGTTATATTTATTGCTTTGATGCTTTCTAGTTTTAGTGTTCTATTACTTCTGAAATAGTAATCTCTTCAGGTGCATTGCTGTGCAGCATGTTCAACTATTTTATTTAAGTGATCTCGCTCTTTCTTTGAACAGTAGATATATGTTTATGTAATATTGATTTGTTCCAGTGAGCAACAACCTTTACGATTGAACCCTGTGGAGGTATGCGAGGTTATTGCTGCTGTTTGCTCAGAGACTCCATCCACAAATTCGAATAACTTAACAGTTTCGTCAAAGTTGAGACATAGTGGAAAGCCATCGATGGATGTGGCTGTGAGCGTCCTTGTCAAGCTTGTAATTGACATGTAAGGTTTTATGATCTCTCTGCTTAAGTCACCCAAAAGAAAAATCTCTGCTGTCAGTGCTTGTTTTTAAATGGCACCTCATTAGCAGTTTAGTTTATAGTATATGCCAGATTTAATACAGGGAACTCTGATACAGATGGTATATCTATGACCAAACCTTTTTGTTGTTTGGTTGGATGCTTTCATGATTATTTCTAATCTGTCTATAGGTATGGTTTGGATTCAAAAGCTGCCGCGTCTCTCACTCTCTCCATGCTAGAGGTGCTGCCTGCTTTGCGTAGCTCTAATTTCAATTCTCAAATATGTATGAAGTCTACTAATTTGTAACTGACATTGTAGGAAATGCTAAATTCCCCGAAAGTCATGTCGAAATCTCGTGCTTTTGATTTAATTCTTAACCTTGGAGTTCATGCACATCTATTGGAGCCCCCAGCTTCTGATGAGCCCACTACAACTGACGAGTATTCCCAGGATGAATATGTTGCTAATGGAACTCAAGTATCTTTAGATGGAAATAGGAAAGCTGACTATTTCAAGAAATCAGGAAATTACTCTGCCATTGATAAGTTTGAGAATTGGATTCTGGGTATTCTATATGAGATTTTACTTCACCTTGTTCAGGTATGTCCTATCTACAATGCAGCAAAATTTGTTAGTGGCCTGCTGGTTTTACAGAAAAAAGGTAGGTACAGAAAGCCAAAAAGCAAGTCCAACTCGGTGTAACATCTATTATAGAATGAAGACTTTTCCCCTTAAAGTTTCATTATTATTTTGACTTTGGGGTTGAGGTGCGGTATGGTTTGGTTCAAAGGGTTGGGTTCGAGGTGTCGTTTTCTTCTATACAATCCATACATGGGCTATTTGATTTTTTTGGCACCTCATAAGAATTAAAAAAAAAAAAAAGAAGCTATTTAAGGAATGATTGTTTATTGTAATCCCCTACCAACTTTCTGAATCAGCTTGCGCTCCTTACATTTAACATAAAATAACATATAAGACCACAAATTAGATGCATTTGTTCATTATGGTGCAGTTGTCTCTGGGTTTTCTGTGAAATTCTCATTACAGGAAGTAGATTTCAATTGTCAAGTTACTGCTTCCATGTCAATCTTCGTAATTTGCTGCCATATTAATGATGTCGTTTTATTTTATGTCTATTGCTTTTCGTCTTCTTTCCGAACTTGGTTAGAGAGAGTAAGCAGGAAGTAGAAGTGGAAATGGTTACAAGATCCCAGTTGGACCCAATAGCCTAATAGCACCTTTGTCTGATAGCCTAACCTAAGGAAGGGAAAAGAAGGTGCAAATGAAAGGATTCGTACTGTTTACAAATTAAGTTATTTTTCTGCTTCTTGCGGTGAAGAGTAATAAAAGAAATTTAAGATGCACTTTTCTTAACCTGTAAAGTGAGAATAATAAAAAGTAAATATTGAAGACAAATTGAATCTTTTATGCCGCTAGTGCCTAAACAAAGAGTAAAGTAGAATATGCAAAACTATTGACATTTTTCTTCACACTAGTTGTTATTATATTTATGACAGAGATTAGTGAGCAGGGTAGCTGGGTGGGCCGGGATATATATATATATATATATATATATATATAATTCTCTAACCTAATTGTCAGTTGCGACTTCCCTCTAACCAATGAAAAATTCCTGTGGCCCACAACCTCCTGCAACGTGTCCCGAGTCTATCACTCATTCCATTTTTCTATTAAACCTTTTTTTTTGGGGAAGTTTCGGCTTGCCTGCAGTCCTGTGTCCTGAAGTTGCAACTCGCACTCAGCTCCATTTTTGCACCTTATTGTGGCTTGTGCAAGTCACTTGGGAGGATATAAATTAGAGAAGTCTAGGCTTGGGATAAATTGCAACTTTACTTTTGGTATTTTTTTTTCCGGTTAGGGGGTAACATGCAACTTGGGAAGAAAAGGTTGGGGGAGTTAAACATAGGCCCAAATATAACATGTTAGATGAAATATGTGGATTTTATATGAGCAGTAAGCCACCACAGAGGATGGAGAAGATCTTCTCCAACATAATTCTTATCTCATATCAGATAAGCATTATTCTCAAAACTCAAAATGTCTGACATGTTAACCCCTCAAGCTATATTTATAAGCTGGACTATTTAGCTAATCTAGGGAGCATATTAAATGATAATGTGCAATTCTTTGTAAATTGAATACTTCATTATTCTATCTTTTTCTTAATAGGCAAGAATTAGATATATACTGACGCTGGGCTATTAATACTATATCCCTAAAATAGATCTAAATTGAACCGCAAAAGTTAATCCAAAGTGAAGAAGTGCACTTTCCTATTATGTTGGTAAACCGTATGTGTCTTTACCGCAGGGTTTGATTTTTCTTACCTTCTCTATGGAAAAGAAGTAAGTTTATACTTTCAGTGATTTTATGCACCCTAATACGGAGCTTTCTCAGATAGAGGAGAAAGAAGAGGCAGTCTGGGCTTCTTCCTTGAGCTGTTTATTGTACTTCGTCTGTGATAGAGGCAAACTTCGGAGGAGCAGATTGAAAGGTCTTGATATCAGAGTATGTATTCTTACCGTTTAACGTCTCTGTTTATGTGCTAGAGTCATATGTAGGATGATCTTATTCAAGGACCTAAAATGTATTTTCTGAATGCAAATAATGGGGTTCTTGCACTAGGGAGCCCACCCACGTATCCCGGTGCATGCTCCAAGAGTGTGTACACTTTTCAACCATTGCAATGGTTTGTAACTGTTGCAAAATAGATGAGAAGTCCACACGCACGTGCCGCGTGTGTTTGAAACATGTCTCCCTTCCGGCTTTTTCGGCCCACATTTTTCCAGCTATCCTTCATATCCCCGATGGGCCGAGTTCGAATATGTGATACAGATAAGAATCCAACATTCCTAATTTCCAGCTATCCTTCATATCCCCGATGGGCCGAGTTCTTATATGTGATAAAGATAAGAATCCAACATTCCTAATTTCCCTATTATCGAAAACACACGAGAAGAAAGGTGACGGCAAGTGCAATTAATTTGACACTGTTAAAATAATGTCTATCCTCAAATGCTTCAGAGCTTCTGTGGGAAAATCTAGATAAGTTGACGAAGAATGATAATTTGATTGCTTTACCAAATTAAACGATATAACACTAGTTTTCTAACAACATAGAACGAATGTAATTCCAAGCAATGAAGTCCTAATTGTACATCAATGTTCATGGTTAGGGGTGGCCAACGAACCGAACAAACCGAATATTTGGCAAAATTTTTGTTCAATTGAATATATGTTCGGTTCGTGTTTGTGTTTGACGAACATTACAAATTAGTGTTCGTGTTAGGTTCAACATTTTTTTAATTGTTCATGTTCGGCTCATTTGTATTCAACAACTCGGTTCGTTTGCGTTCGATTGTTCGTTTATTTTTAAAAAAACTCTAAATTATAAATTTTACAATAAAATAAATAAACTAATATACTACATCACAAACAACAATAATAAATTTCAAATGGAAAATTAAAAGCGTAAAATACCATAATTGCATAATGAATTTTCATGTAGTCAAAATGTAAAAGAAAATGTATATTTTTGTGTGTTCGTGAACCGTTCGCCAACACTCGATAAAGAATAAAAGTGTTCGGTTTTCGGTTCGAAAAAACTCAAACATGTTAGGCTCGGTCAAACTGAACACGAACTGAACGTTGACTGAACTTTTTCACGAACATTTCGTGAACATTTGGTTCTTTGGCCACCCCTCTTCATGGTAAAATAACAATGGCTGAAGTATAAAAAACAGAAAAGATTACATTCGGAAGCATCCAGCATTGTATGATGACGTATCTGAAGCACGTAATAAATATTTCTGGCGAAGTTTCCAATATCTTCGGAAACCCGTTTAATTGGGACTAAAATAATGTTCCTGTTGTTATTAGATAAATGTGAAAATCTCAATAAATCCCACCTCATTGGTTCTTATATCAATGCTGGATTCCAATGTTGAATTATTGAATCAACAAAGGAAACACATTGCCAACCAGATTAAATACTCTTGAATCTTGATTCTCGTTCCATTTTGATTTGCATGCATGCTTGAATTCAGTTTGGGATTTGCTACGCTGCACTACATATTAGGCAACTAAGCTGTTTTCTTTTGTGTATAATTTCTTATAACATTGTCTTTTGTCTGTTGAAAATGTTCACAGGTGGTTAAGGTCCTTATGCAGATCAGCAGAAGGAATTCTTGGGCGGAAATAGTTCATTCAAAGCTTATTTGCATGATGGCAAACATGTTTTATCATGTTAATGATGGACCTGATAAAGTTGATTCAGCTATCCCGTTGTTTATGGTCAAGCAAGTTGATCTTATTGGTGGAATTGAATTTATATTTGTTGAGGTAATATCATAAATTCTTAATCTGACCCATATTTTAAATTGTATCGCTTCTGCTAAATCTAATTTAGATATGCCATGGGTGCTATTATACATATATTTTCAATTCCTGGACCATGATTGTTTCTCCTTACCCTTCTGACTTCTGCTCATCTGTTATTGAAATACGACATATACTTTCGAATTTCGATGGCTTATTACACATTATTGTAGAGCGTAAATTGCATTTCTACTATGTGGGAACTTAAATGTGCTTATCTTTTTCTTAATTATATAGTACGTAGCAATTTTTTATATTCTAAATGCTCAATAAAACCAAAAGAGCTACTAACATTTATATGTTTCATTTCTCAAATACAGTTGGTGCTTTCTAACTCAAGGGAAGAGAGAAGAAATCTATATCTGGTGTTTTTTGATTACGTACTGAGCAAAATAAATGAGGCTTGTAAAGCGGCTGGAGTTTCCGAGTATAGCGATGATGAAATACGACCTATTGCTACCTTACTCATGCTGGCAGATGCATCTGAAGCGCTGTATATTTCGGTGAAGCTCGGTCTTGAAGGAATTGTGGAACTATTGAGAAGATCAATATCAACAACATTGTCTACATACCCTAACAATGATCGACTTGTTATGGTAATTTTCCATACCTATTGGCAATTGACTCTTGATACCACAAAATCAATTCTTAACTAGACTACAAAAGTCTATAGAATATCAGATTACGTACTCAGATTTTTAATGAATATTATTGCCACAGAAAGCGTTCTTATATAGTTCATAAATCTGAATGCAGACAAATCACTAAACATCCTCAGATGCTAGATAAGCATCACGAGATAAAATAAGGATAACGTCAAACAAAGATTTATGTAATCTCTGTTTGACATCAATGACTAGCAGTGAACAATTTGATTTCTCTCGGAAGTAACCGGGCTGTGACTGCTTCCTGCATTCTCACTTGATTAGTTTCGTCTATATATTTACTATCATTTTGCAATATGCTAAGTAAATTTAGTATTGTATTAAGCTACCTGTCTGGAGTACTGGAACTGTACCAACTTACCTGACTATAGAAAGTGGGTGTAAGACGTGAAATAATGTGTCCGTACTGCAAACTTTTCAGATACTATCAGAGTGTCAGTCAGAAATAAAATTTTATACACAATATAGTTGATTCTTGTGAAGTTCTGCGATTGATATTTTTGACCTGCACATATTAAAAAGTGCCAACGATGTCAGTAAATTAAAGCCTAACGGTAAAACATTTCTACTTTTTACCATGTATGCTGCCAGACCAGTTACAGAGTTGTTTGCCCTTGCTATTGTCTTTTGTTTCATTTTTTCACTCGTTCTGCCTTTTCCAGTCATGCTATGTATCCAGACTTTTACTTTCTTCCATGGGCATTTGGTGGATAAATGTCTTAATCAAACATTAATGCTCTGGATTTCTAGATCCGCCTCTCAAATTATTTTCCACCAAGCAATCATGTTTAAAGCATTTCATGGATTATTCATCCTAACCATCTATGACGGATGTATCAGTTAGGGGGGGGGGGGGGCTGTGACGAGCTGAACTTTGCCACTGCCACACCATATCGGTGGCAAACTTTGCCACTGTCACACCATGTCTTGGCAAACTTTGCCACTGGGACACTATATCGGTGGAAAAATTTGTTAGTGGCACACCATGTCCGAGGCAAACTTTATCACAGGCACACAACGTCGCTCAGGACAAACTTTGCCACTAACACACAATATTGATGGCAAACTTTTTCACCAGCACACCATTGTTGTTGGCAAACTTTGCCACTAGCACATTATGCTGGTGGCAAACTTTGCCACCGGCACATCATGTTCAGGACAAACTTCGTTAGTGACACACTATGTCGGTGGCAAACTCTGCCAATAGCACACCATGTCCGAGGCAAACTTTGTCACTGACACACTATGCCGATGACAAACTTTGCTAGTGTCAAAGTTCGGGGTAACCTTTGCTAGTGGCAAACTATGCCAATGGCAAGTTTATTCTCAGAGCAAATTTTGTCAGTGGCAAACCATGACAAACTTTGCCATTGTCAAAGTCCGGAACAAACTTTGTCATTGGCACACTATGCCGGTTGCAAACTTTGTCAGTGTTCGATTTATTTGTTCGGATAATATGATTGGATCAAATAAACATATTTAGATGTTTTTGTAAGTAAATTTATAATTATTTATAATTATAGGACTAT
This sequence comes from Plantago elongata, assembly GCA_036897095.1. NCBI lineage: Eukaryota > Viridiplantae > Streptophyta > Magnoliopsida > Lamiales > Plantaginaceae > Plantago > Plantago elongata. Next base: position 19,431 of record JAYMSP010002311.1, read on the forward strand.
TTTATAAATTACAATAATTGTGATGTTGTCTGTAGTATATAAAAATGCATCATGCGTTTTGTAAAAACGGTCTCCCATTTAACATCTCCGTATTCATTGTGATTCCTTGAATTAATCATTTTAATGTTGTCCCAATTGCTACTAATTTAATTTATTGCAATGATATGACATGTTATCGAATGGAATGCAGTTGAAGTGCCTTCATTACTCCATTAATGTCATCTTCTCAATACGCACTTGTTCCATTAATAATTAATTGGTTATGAATTGGAGTGATAAAGTTCGGAAAATTCTTCTATAAACCGAATTTTAAAGAGAGGGTTTAATAGAGTTTAAACTTTCGATTAACAAAAATGTTTAGATGTTTTTAACTTAATTTTACAAATTTTAATTCTAAAACAGTCTATTACTGAGAATGAATAGTGGAATGACAATGTGATAGATGCTATTTAATTTCAACCTAGGAAGTCATTTTTTAAGTTTTATCGAACTTATTTCGCAATGAACTAAAAATTACGTTAATTGAATATTCCACTCACATAAAATTGAGTTATTATCTAATAAAGCATGGTACCTGTGAGTATGAAAGAACGGAGAGGCTACAGTTACAGGATTGACACAGCTAACTAGATTGTGATTTAGGATGCATCGAACCCGCTGAAGTAATACTAGTAAATGTGTACTTCATAAACGAACTCCAGAAAAGTGAGAGATACGACCTGGTGTCTCAGTTGTCTTGTAACAACAGTCGAGGCGAAGAATTCAAATATCAGAATCAAATAGAAAGTCATGTATAAACTATTAAGTATAAGCTGCAGCCAGAAACATCAGTACTGGATGTGGCTTGATCTTCAAATAAGATCCACACCCTTAAAAGTATGCATAACAGATAGAGCTGCAGACGATCATCGGTGATTTCAATAAGTAGGAGTATGTCCGTAACCATGGGCACCGCGTTATAACGAGGTGCGTTAATTCTAGTCATCCTAATAAAGAAGAGTGATCCCGAGTAAAACATAACAGTTTCAGACTTATGTGACTACATCTCACAACAATGTAACACAAGAATTATCTTGCAAAGGAAAATTCAATACATCCATGATAAGTCTTGCCTGAAAGATACTGATTTAGCAGCACCTTGAATACCCTCTGCAGATATCTGTGGACAATGATCCACCACCAGCTCCTTCAACTTATCAGATCCCACAAGTGGCTTGAATCCATCATCAGTCACTCCCAAACACTTGCTAAGCTTCAATATCGAAAGACGTGGGCATAGACCCACAAATTGTAGTCCCTCATCAGTGATCTCCTGACACTTTGTTAGCTCCAGCGTTTCAAGATGCTCAGCCGAGCAGAGAGCTTCCATTCCAACATCATTAAATGAGTAGACATGATCCAATGCAAGTTCCCTTATTGGACACCTTTGAACTAAATTAATAATTCCATGCAAGGTAAACGAGGAAATGGTAGGAAATTCACCATCTAAGAAAGATAACATCACAGATTCCAGTTGCGAGCAGTTTCGGGCTAATGCATCTAAGCATTCATCTGTAAGCCGAATTGGGTTGTGATTCATGTGTGGGAGAGAATAATCTGATGGGAATCGTAGAGAAAAAGACCGAAGATTGGTAGATTTGCGGGCCAAGTCCACAATATCAGAGTCTCTTACCCCAACACACATATCTAAGTAAATTTTTTCCAAGTTCATGCACTTTCCTAAAACACAAGCGAGACCTCGGCCAGGGCTTATAATCCCGTTCACCAATTTAAGTTCTACCATGCTATCACATGGAACTTTCTGGTCTTGCCATTGATCAACTGCTAATCGATCGTAAACCTTCATGTACCGGTAGTTTGGGTCTACTTCAAATTGTAACCGCTTCAAGTTTTGCCAAGCATTTTGAAGCTTGACAAGGTCACCTTCCCCAATCGCCCTACAATTCTTGATGCAAAGATCTTCAAGTGTTCCGAGCCTGCCAAGATATTGAAGCCACTCCATACTTGTAACATTAAGACAACGAATAAGGTGGAGTAGTGTAAGATTTTTACATCCTACCACGACAGACAATATCCCAAATCCACTAATTCTCGGGGTAAAATTTAATTTGAGAGCAGAAAGGTTCAAGCATGAAGCAAGGTGGCTTAGGCCCCCGTCGGTTATGAAAGTGCAGTAACTTAACGTGAGATCTTTCAAATTCAGACAGCTAACGGAAAGAGTGTGAAGCCCTAGATCATCCAACTGTTTCCCCAGTTTGGACATCCAACCCGAGTAAACAATTTCAACCTTTTCCAAGTTTCGGAATCTGTTGCAGAGAGTAACCAGCGCATCATTAGCTGGATACATGCCACAACCAACCCGAATAGATCTCCGTTGTTCGTTATCTAGTTCATGGAGGCGTTTACACGTTAAAGAAACCGAGTTCTTATGACTTGTTCCGCTGATCCTCGCCAATATGTCCCAAACTACGTGTTCAGGCAATTCATCCATCATATCCAACCCTGTTTGAATATATCACATAAAGAAATTCAATCACTTAAAAATAAATATCTGTAACCAAATAAATAGAGAAACAGAAACATCACAATCCAAGATTTCTACCTATAAATGAAACGATGCAGTCTAGAGTGTAGATGGTAGATTTCTACCTATAAATCACCACCACGGGTTAAAACTCCGTAAAATCTATATGTTTCACTATGCCAAGATAAAACAACTGGAAATTTGAATATTCTGATACATTGGAACTTTTCATTCTTACTTTTTGTCAAGGTTGCATATGGTCTTGAACATTTGCAAACAAATATGATAGATGTACCTTGAAACATTACCTCAATCATATTAACGTACGATCTAGGAGAATGCATCTAACACACGGGAGGGTGACGGTGTAGTTGTTCCTAATATTCAATGTTCATGTGTAAAGCGGGGAATACGCCTAGCGCCTAGCATTTGGGTGGCCAAGGTATTGTTACTACTTACTACTAACATTCAATCGTTATCCAATCTTTTTCAACAATCTCGTTTACCTAATTACCTCAATTCAACATCATTTTGAGTATAGACAAGGAGCAAACCGTGAATTCTGCTACTTCCCTAAGCAGAGTTAATCAGATACTACAAAGCTATGCTAATTGCTATAGACTAACTCACAACACCAAAAATGAAAACTTTGTATCAGTTAATTCAAATAAAGAAGATCCAATTGAATCCAATAATCCATTATTCAGCTCATCAGTTGGTAATATGCTTCTAACTCCCCTTTTAGCCGTTTCAAGAAAAAAATGATGAAGCAAACTGAAACCGTACGAATCCAAAAGCAAACAAATTAGCAACTTAGCATAACTAAACAGCAAAAACCCAGATCATTGTTCGAATTGTTCACAGATTCGACCGACCATTCGATCAAAGATACCATTTTTATGCCTTTCGAAAGGAAAAAGAACAAGAATTGAATCGATTAATCCAGAAATAAGATATCCTAACCGAAAATTCAATTGAATTAAACGCATACTATTCACCAAATTGGAATTGAAAACGATGAATACCTGGTGAGAAATTGATACACACAACAAAATTGTATGTTGCTTGAGAAATGAGAAGAGAATTGTTTGCAAATTGTCAGGTGTATTTATTAACAAGAACGACCTGGATTTAGGATATTTGAGGAAGAAGATATTTGGTGATGTTATCGCCGCCCGGATTCAACTTCTCGTTTTTCAGTTTCGAACACCTCGATTTTAAATATTCATAGTGCTATATTTCTATACCTTTAATGTAAATATAAATTTTATTTTATTACTATTTCTCCTACTTATATTCTAAATTATAAACATAAATAATTAAAATCGGGAATATAAAGAGGGACATCTTAAGCTACACTTTCCCTCTTGCACTCCTCACATGTCTAATTGCAGTCTTTTTCTCAACTCTAGAAAATGACATTCATATGGCATCTAACTGTACAAGCAAATTCATGTTACGTGACAATCCACTTGGGTACATGAACATGTTCAAGAACCATTTTGCTTAATAATATATATTTATGCTCCTTCATTTTTAATTATATGGTAATTGTAATTATATTATTTTTTACGTGATTATATACGTACAAAATTAACTTTGAATCATCTCAATTGATAAAGAATGAACGATGAACCTTAATTTGTAGAGGTGATCAAGTTAACTTGTAAATTTATGCATTAGAACATGTAGCGAACATCATCCAAACTCATCATATGGAGACTAAATCCCCCCTTTAAGGTGGAACATGAATGGCATGATCGAAAATGTAAAATGCTCCCTAACTAGTTTAACCTTTCCCTAAAATTTGACATATGATATGCACATTTCATCACTTCCGTCTAGCATTGTAACTCTTTCCACATCCACTGCACAGACAAATGTCGTGAATTGTGGTGGTATCGATGGATAGGGTATTATTCGGATTTGGACTCACGTCCTCCCAAGACTATAAGGAAAATTATTAGACAATTTGGTTTAGAATTACAAAAACTCAATTGAAAATTGAATTGGCTGAATTACAATTCTAAATCAAACAATACAATTATCTTTATTAAAAAAATTCTAGATACAACAAGTCAACAACTATTAATATACTTTTTGTAATTAAACGATGCAGTCTGGAGCGTAAATGTTAGATTTGAAAATAAATTCAATATATCTAAAAGGTTATTAAAAGATAGAAGTGGTAATAAAAATCACTTGTCCACTAAATAGTCCTATAGTTCAACAAATGAAAATATACATAATACGTAGACATGCATACATCTGTCATCATCAATTTATAGTTACATCGGAATCATCGTTGACTTATTAATTTAAATAATTATTTATTATTTAATTAATTGCAATTTAAATATAAAATGTTATGAAATTGAAACCGGACAAATTATTGTAGATTATTAAATGTAGTAGGTTTTGCCGGTATTACCCAAGTTATTCGCATAAAGCTTTTTTAAACCTTATAGGAGTATAATATTACAACGTACCTATGTAGTAGTACTATCTATACATACCAAGAAGCACATTGATCATCATCATCATTAATGAAAAATGGAAATACTAGTACCAGATCCATTGTTGCAAAACCTTAAGCTGAAGATACATGACTCCACTCTAGTTAAACCATACCAACAAAAACAGACAATAAGTTCAATATTCTTCTTGTCTTGCATAGATCAAGTTCACCTGTACCCCGTACCGTTTGTAAGTTTCTTCAATGCCCATCCTGATTATCCACTCAACATCATGGCCGAAAGGTAGGGCCATCTTCAAGAATTGAAGGGTCCTGTGCAGAAAAATTAAACGGGACCCAACACTATACACACGATATTAAGTAAAAAAATCTATAAACGTGTAAAACATTCAAAATCAACCGTTACAAGTGTTGTTTTTAATAAATATTACAAAGACTAATAAACTACTTGAAAATTGCAACTCTTCAAGCATTCTTTGAAGCAAAATCATCAATTAACTCGTCATAACTCACTTTCTCCGCCATATCATTCTCTATTGCCATCAT
>JAYMSP010002312.1:0-24976 GCA_036897095.1 Plantago elongata
AAAAAAAAAAAAAAAGTGGGGGGGGGGGGGGGGGGTGAATAGTTTTTTTAAACTTTTATCGATAAACAGTCTTTCTCAGAAACTAGGAGGTTTCTGATACTTAGATTCAGAGACGGAAGACTTTAAGTGATAGATAAACATGGTTGTGCTTTGCACACACAGTGTGTGTGTGTGTGTGATGCTGGAAAGTAAGTATAATAAAGTAAATAACACAGCAGTTTATAGTGGTATCTGGAGATGGCATAATCCTCCAACTAATCCACTCGGCCTTTCTGGGACCTAGAACTCACTAGAACACCTTACGATAAATCATATTCTAAAATGCCTACAAACAAATGTTTCCCAACCAAATGTTCCTCCTGAATTTTTCCCTAGCTCCTCGAGCCAAGTACTTCATGTACTCAAAATAACCTCGGAGCTTTTCCTTGATTTCCCAAACCAAGTACTTCATGTACTCCACGCCTTGATGGTGTTGGTTATAAGTTGATTGTCATGTAAGCTTCTCGAATAACTTTTCAGCTAGGTTTTTAGAGAGATGGAAGAGATGAAACTAGTTGGTATACTTATTCAGTATATGGTAGGATCTCTTTACTGACCTAAGTAATTGGTATCTGTTATGGAGAATGACCTTCAGAAATGGTATCTGAAAGTTTAACTCTTTCACGAATAACAATCTCTTGTTATAGGTTCAGGGCACTTAGAACTACTAGTGATTCTTCAAGCTTTGGTCGCAACAGAAAGCTTGGCGAATGGTAGTATGAATGCTTGAGAGAATACTTGCTTGATAAGTAGATATAAGCGTAGTTCGTGTGTGTGTATTTCTCAGCTTCTAAGAGATGATATTTATTGATTAATTTAAGAGTCGTTTGAATAGTATCCGTTAGACCTTCTCAAAATTTAATTTATTGATATCTCGAAATAAGTACTCAGAAGTCCCTTGCACATTTTTCAGAGAGGACTATGCATCGATTAACTTTTCAGCCGATGTAATTATTGCACTCTACTATTTCTTGTCATGTAGTCTCAACGGACACATGAACTTTTCTGAAAGCTAGCATGCTCCTTGACTCGATGATGTCATATGTTCAGAGACATGTTATGTGCAATGTTGGCACACTACAATATACTTTCTGGACATAGTCTGTCTGAGGAGACTAACCCATATGTCTTCATCAAACTTGTGCAATCTTCAATCTTCAAATCTTCGATTAAAATCCATTGCTAGGATCCTTCTTCATGGACTTCTTAAAATATAAAAATTACATTCATAGACATAATAATCCTATTACAAGTTTAACTAGAATAACATACTAAGTGATTTCGTCTTTTACAATGTTCAGGTGAACTAAGAGTACTAGTCACCTTTCTGTACTAAATATAAGGCATATGGTGATTGATCAAAATACTAACAAATATTCCTAACATTGAGGTCATGTCTCACCTCAGATTCTGATGAAGTGACTGCAGTATCACCACCTCCCGTTGGCCATAGAGTCATCTCCATGATCAACATCATCACGGGGAGGATCTCTGTCATTTAGTATCGACTTATCTCGCCCAGTACTCTTGTCGACAGATCTCTTTGCTCTCCTTGCCATCCTAATAATATTATCACATAAAAGTAATTAGGTATCTGATAACCACTACTCACAATTAACACAATTAAAAACTAAGGCATAAACTTGATCCATAAAAAACTCAACACGGAATTGAGTAAATAGCAAAATTGGTTGCAAAATACTTCATCAGATTCAACACACAAAAAAAAAACCCATGTACACTATAACTTAGAATCAAGCAGTAACACCTAACAACAAAGTTGGATTAATAGAGAGATTAATTAATCATAACCCAAATATTGATTTTCACTCAATCAAAGTCTCTTGAATACCAATAGACTCATCAATTATCTCTCTGCTAACGCTAGAAATTTCAAAGTACCTGAATATTTACCTGTTGTTGCTTGTTGAGGAATTGAACCAAGACGAGTCTAGAGTAGAAGTCAGTGTGCACGGTAAAGTTACCCACCTAGGTCATTAGTTTTTATACTAACCAAGACGAAGAGGATCTTCAATCGGGAGTATTCAGCGCAGTAAAACAATTTAGGAACCACGAAAAAGGATTTTTGGGATAGGAAGAAATCTGTCGTTCCAACAACATGATTTTGCTAACAAAAAGGAGAAATTAGAAGGATTTGGTTAACTTAGTGAAAGATTCGAAAGGTTTGAGCTATTTTTATGGAAGAGATTTTGTTGGGTGGCTGCTAGGTTTAAAGTGAGAAGCTTGAGTGTTTTTTGGATTTTGGCCGACTTTCATCTCCCGCTCAAAATCGTTTCGCTTGAAGCATGGAGGAAAGATGTCATGGTTTGATTGTCACCATCAATTCTTGCCTCGCTGTAATCTATATAGGAAAATTAGGGGAAATTTTAACAAGGCTCGATTAGAAAATGATTCTTCCCCACCTCGTTTATCCGGTGAACAAATCCGACATAAAATTGAACAACTGCCGAATATCATATTTGGTACAGAGAGTGGAAATCAATTCATACATGGATTTAAAGAATCCCATAATTAGGTCAAGAAGAGTATATTCTGGGAGCTTCCGTATTGGCATACCAATCTCATCCGCCACAACTTGGATATGATGCACATTGAGAAGAATGTTTTTGATAATTTCTTTAACACGGTCATGGATGTGATAGGTAAAACCAAGGATAGTGAAAAAGCTCAACAAGATTTGGAGCTTTATTGTGATCTCCCTGAATTAAATTTAGGTATATGAATGGAAAACCAGTGAAACCCTAAAGCAAATACATTTTAAACAAGGAACAAATAAGAGACGTTTCTTCGTGGGCCCACAAACTTGAGCTCCCTGATGGATACGTCTCAAATCTAGCTCAATGAGTAAACGAAACACAATGCAAGTTTTGTGGCATGAAGAGCCATGATTGCCATGTTTTCATGCAAAGGTTGTTTTCAATAGCAGTTTATGGTCTTCTTCGTGATCCTATATGGAAAGCATTGGCAGAGTTTAGTCAGTTTTTCAAGGACATAGTTCAACCATGCTTGTGTGCGAGATATGGAGTAACTTGAGACTAAGATTGTGGAAATACTATGGAACCTAGAAAAGATTTTCCCACCTAGTTTCTTTGACTCAATGTAGCATTTGCCTGTTCATTTGGCATATGAAGTCATGGTTGGTGGACCATTGCAGTACTGATGGATGTATCCATTGAGAGGTATAAATTATTAAACCTACATATAACACTTTCTCTTTACTAATAAAAAATATCACAATTTATTTCTTATTAAATTATCAAATGTAATTCTTATCATGAGCTCACTAACAACATATGAAAATTTAGAATTCTGCATAGTTTGAAGAAGAAAGCTCGTAATCCTACTAGAGTTGAGGCATCGATTGTGAAGGCATACTTGAGTGAGGAAGTATCCACATTTTGCTCACTGTACTTTGACCCAAGTGCGCGGACAAAATTGAACCGTGTGCCTAGAAATGATGAAGGTGGACATGTTGAACCTAGGGGGCATCTATCTATTTTCTCACATCCATGCAGACCTTTGGGGCCTAAGAATGAGCGTAGAACTTTGACTGATGATGAATTACAAATTGCATAAAAATATATTTTGTTAAATTGTGAAGAACTGGTTCCTATGATTCAGTAAGTGTTTTTTATTTGTTTATATATAGGAGACAAGTTTTTTCATGTACTACTTATTAGGTTCTGTTGAAATTTTATTGTGTTAGGTACTTCCATATTATGTGGATTGACACTTAATTTTTGCTCTACGTTATCAACTAACCGAACCTTTCTTAATTAGAAAATTTGTTGAATATATAGGGAAAGAGGATCCAGACATATCTCTCTCGGCGCTACGTGGATTGCATGAGACAGGGTTCCCGTGTGGCTACAAGACTATGTAAGTGAACTAAACTTGTTAACTTTATGATGTATATCTCATATTCCATTAAATTGTATGAACAAGGTTTTTATAATGGAAGTTAACATGCTTAGTATTATATTGAAAATTAACATAATACTTAACTATTTTTGTGCATGAATAGGTTGATAACAATGAGGTAGATGGAAAGATTAGGAGCATAGCATTTTTACCACACCGCAGAGCAAAATTCTATAAGGGATATTTTTTTAATGAGTTTAAGTTCCATTCGGTGGAGCATGGTGAATCTAGAGAAATAATGAATAGTGGTGTTTGGATTTTTGGCGATACGAGTGGGAATGACACAATGGATTATTATGGAAAATTGGAGGATGTACTGAGTTGGACTATTTCGGAGACACTGTTGTTTTGTTCAAATGTCAATGGTATGATATCTCTTCAGGAATGGGTGTTAGAGATCATCGTGGCTTTAATCTTATAGAGATTAATAAGAAAACAAAGATAAAATCGGACGATATTTTCGTATTGGCTAAGCAGGCCCAACAAGTCTATTATACTAGTTTCCTAAAAAGCCAAAACGTGGAGATAAAGGTGATTGGGTCGCAGTATGTAAAATCTAAGCTAGAAATTGAATTGTGTTGAATTTAACAGGTGGGAATGAAGATGTTGAACTCAGGGCAGATTCCCCATAGCAGGAGAGGGTAGGATATACTTCTATTGAGCATGATTTAGTTGTTGATCTTGATGACCCAAGTATTTTGTTGGATGGGAATGTGATGCTGAGGAAGTAGATCCTTCTGAGCTCCACCAATCCCACATATCAATGAGAATGAAGAAGATGATGATAAAGAAGGATATGTAGAGGCCTTCAGGGATCTTTTCTCAGATGAAGAATCAGAAAATGAGCTAGAAGCTAGAGATCATAGTAATGATGATGATGAGGTGGAGCAAGATGTATGAATGACTACGAGAGAAGGTATAATGATTTAAAATTTTCTTTGAGAGTTTTATTTCAATTTCACCATTATCAACTAGACTTCTTTCTGTAATCTAAACTTTGAGTCTTTCTAATTACTTTGATATTGCATTTTCTATTCTAGATAAATATAATTTATGGTTTTGTCTTTTGATGCAGTTGGCAGTAATTGTACATTTTTTAACACCACTAGTTTGGTCTACTGTGGTTGAATGTCTCGAGTGCTTGGAGCTGGTACTAAGGGTGTTATGGCTAATCACTTAATTTTTATATGTGGTGTTTCTTTGTTTGATGGATGTTATTTTCTACTCCGAGTTGATTGGATTTATGATAAAAGTGTTGATACTGGAATATGTCCAATCCTTCATTTGGGCATCCCAAGGACAAATCCTAAGACATCACAGTATTACAAGGACAAAGCTCCAAAGATCCGAACCCCATACCATCCGAGGACACGACTGGGCAAGATATACGAAGAATACCGTGACATGGATAACCAGACAGATACCTCACATCCGAGGATAATGTGTCCGAACCAACATCACATATACATACATCCGGAACTAAAGATAACCAAGCGTGGTAAATCATAATACGTTAGTAGTGGAGGGCTCTATTTCGGACATGGTCCGGAACCATCACTTCGGATGTAACAATGCGTAGGTAGACGCTGACGCCCGCTAAACCTACAAAATGACAAAGTTAGCCCTGAGGCCCAAATGCTATATGGGTTATGGCAATCATATGATCCACGGGCTTAATTAAGCTCTATTAGCCCAACACTTGGTACGATCCAACAAGTCTGGCCCAAGAAGGGGATTAATCTCTATAAATAGGGAACACCTTTCAAGGTAAACCCATGTAAGTATGCTCACTTAATCTCTACACTAGACTATAAGCCTATTGCCTTTAATTATACAGAGTTGATCTACAATCACTCTTGAGTAAAGTCTCGTATCCAGTTTGATCCAAGGCAAATCGGGTCTAAAGGTTCTAACCCCCCCCCTCAAGTCATCTGTGCAGATTTGAGTGCTAGGTTTCGGACGTAAGGACTGAAGCTTAAGCTATCCGAGGTCTTGAAGGATCGAGAGAGTTAGTTAGTTTTTTGTAATATCCGCGGTTGGGGCTTTTACCTCAACATAATTGACGCCGTCTGTGGGAATCCGAGAAAAAATATAAGTCATCCGGACTAATCAATTGAAATGGCGAGACCTAGAAAATCAGCTCGGATAGTGTCTCCTTCAGGAGGAATACCAGTTGGGCGTCCTCGGGGTAGACCTCCTACTCGAAAAACAGCAACTACTCAACCCACCACTCAGGTAAGGAGGAGTTGTCCCAGTGATGGACATACGGTCACTGCATCATCACAAGATGCTCCCCCGGACCTTACCGAGAGAGACCTAGTACCTCTGGTCCAACATCTTCCTTCGTCAGAAGCGAACGGGCCGCCGATCGGGAGAAATTTCACTCTACCAAACGGGACAGTCCTTTCTCCTTATGAGTTCGGGATGAACGACAATCAGTTCGGCTTGCTACTCAACGTTATCCAAGGATGTCTGGGTTCGAACAACGTTCAGCCAACACCACAGCAGCCCACTCCCGAGCAAGCTGAGCCTGCACACTCAAGGCATGAGAGAAGGCCATTCAAGGAAAGAATCGGGGAAGTAATCTGGGACAATGACCATCTTCATCTGATCGACCAAAGAACTAATTCCCGCGAGCGCCAGGAAAAGAGTCCCGAGGAGGCTAGAGCCGAACCTGCCAAGACTAACAGGATTGATTCTAATCCGAGGAAGGCTGATGACTTTGTCGGGGAAAGTGTCGTTGAAGTCAGGGCAGATCAAGCACTAGGAATTAATTTGGATCTGAAGACAGGGGAAAAACTTACCCCCGAGTAGATCTATATCCGATAGAAAGCTTTGAAAACGGAAATGTCTAAACTAAGCAAGATGGTTAATGCTCAAGAAAAGGTAACCATGAGGGTTCCGAATCCTCTAAGAAATGCTATCCGAAGAGAGAGAGAGAGAGAGAGAGAGAGAGAGAGAGAGAGAGAGAGAAAGCTAGCAGAATGTACTATTCCGAACTTTGAGCGATACTTCAGAGATAGTTGTTCGGCTGCCCATCTCACCTGTTATGAATCCAAGATGGATACCAACGGACTAAACAACAACCTCAATGCGCTCAACCTTTCTACTACTCTCTTCAGAGAAGCAATGGATTGGTGGACCATCTTACCATCCGGATCCATAAGGTCATTTGATGATGTTTCCACTCTTCCTAAAGAGGTTCCAGAAATCCAAAAGGAGGAAGAGATCCGTAGATCATCTAGCTGGAATCATTCAATTCGAGAATGAAGATCTTCGGACTTTCTTGGATAGGTTCAATTCGGAGGTCCGACGGGTGGATACGCATAATACTAAAGACGGGTCCATCACCTGTATGATAACACCATCAATTATGACCTCCGGAAGAAGCTATCCGAGGAGGAAATTTTGAACGAAAGATAATTAGAGGATATCTGTGATGACGTCCTATACGGAGTCAAGTTTCGAAGGAATGTCCCCGTCAGAGCCAGAAAGAGAAGGGCCAAGGAACTTGTTAACCAGGAAGCTCCCAAAGCTTGGAAACCGGACTCGAGGAAGGACATCCGAGGGAAACAAGAGTTCCGGAGAGAACGAACTCCTCCTAAAAGGTATGCTGAGTACACTCGGTTGAACCGTCCGAGGGAAGAGATTTTGTCTATTATGGTCGATAAAAACCTGGATATCTAGTGGCCGAGGCCTTTCTACAACAACAGGAAAGGTAAAGAAGCCAGGTCATATTGTGCTTTTCACAGATAAACTGGACACTCAACAAAGAAATGTATTCAGCTCAAGACAAAGATTGAAACACATATTCGAAGTGGACAGCTCAAGAAGTCGTATTCTAGGGAAGAACAGGTCACGAGCAGAAGAAAAGAAAGGAGCTCGAGGTATAAGTCCATAACACTTCCTCCTCCACCAAAGAATACTCCACCACCCGAGGCAAGAAAGTATGAAGAGTATCCAGAGGAAGGAGATTATGAGAATTTGTCTTACAGCGGGGTGATCAATGCAATAGATGGGTGTCCGAGCGGAGGGGATAGCCGCAATGCCAGAGAAAGAACATCACAAGACATCCGAAATGGAGACTTAATGAGAAATCCAGCACCTCCGAGGGGATCAAACACCATATCTTTTGATGATAGTGAGATACCTCCCCCTACATTCGGAAGTGGAGACACCCGACCTCCTAATGTTTTGTTTGTGGTAGCACTGGTAATAGCCACCTACAAAGTCAACTAAGGTTTAGTAGATACCGGCAGCTCTTCGGATATCATCTCCAAGAGAACTATAGATCAAATGAACTTGGGAGACATTGAGTATGGAAAGGTAAACACTTCACTATCCAGGTTTGGATATGCGGTTGTCACACCCATTGGAACAACCAAATTGTAGGTCTCGATGGGAACCTCCCCAAGGAGAATGACCCAAATAGTGTTGTTCCTTGTTGTTGATAAAGCATTCAACTACAACGTCTTCTTCAGAAGGCCAGGTCTTAATCAATTCTGAGCAATCTCTTCCCCACTACACAACCGAATCAAATTCCACTCCTTATGGAGTCGGAGAGGAATTAGGGAATAGACGAGAAGCTTGGGAATGTTACATCCTGTCTATGAATGTGGCTACAAATTCGATACTTTCCATAGCCAAAGCGCCGAGCGTACCACAACCCCCGAAGACTGAAATTGGAGTAGGAGCAGCTGATCACAAGTTTCCTAAGTCCGTTCGGATAGAGCCACATGAGACTATCAAAGAAATTCATATTATCGAATGCGATCCGGACAAGAAGACTAAGATAGGAACTGAGATGAGTTCCGAAGTAGAGTTGAAATAAATATCTTACCTCCGAAAGAATTCAGATATCTTTGCCTGGAGTACGGATGATCTCAGAGGGATAGATCCGAGGGTAGTTGTTCACCAGCTGAACATGGACCCGGCAGTCAAACATATCCGTCAAAAGAGGAAAGACTTCGGCCCAATTGAGGATGCAATCATAGCTGCCCAAGTGGAGAGATTGTTAAAATCCAGACATATTGAAGAGTTAAGATATTCGGATTGGGTTTTCAATGTAGTATTAGTGGAGAATCCCCGGGCAAATGGAGAATGTGCAATGACTTCACTCGACTAAACAAGTTTTGTCCGAAAGACCCCTACCCGTTACCTCGAATCGATCAACTGGTAGACTCTACACCCGGATGCGCCCTCTTAAGTTTCTTGGACGCTTACCAAGGATTCTACCATATCCGGATGGCACAAGAAGATATCCCGAAGACAACGTTCTTTGCGGCTGGGGGAGTATATTGCTTCAAGGTCATGCCTTTCGGACTCAAAAATGCCAGAGCCACATATCAGAGTATCATAAACAAAATGTTGAAGGAAGAGCTCGGAAAAACCACGGAGGTTTATGTGGATGATATGTTGGTCAAAAGTAAGACCGAAGAGATCCACATCGAACACCTGGAAAATTGTTTCTCCACCTTTAGGAAGTATGGAATGAGCTTGAATATGGAGAAATGCACCTTCGGAGTCAAAGGAGGAAAGTTCCTCGGGTACATGGTCACGGAAAGAGGGATCAGTGCTAATCCGGAGAAGATCCGAGCCATCCTTGACCTGCCTCAGCCCAAGAATGTCAATGAGGTGCAACAACTCATTGGAAGAGTTTTGTCTCTTAGTAGATTCATCTCAAGGTCCGCGGAAAAGAATTTTCCATTCTTTAAGATCCTAATGAAAGAGGACGGATTTGTATGGACTAAGGAGTGCGAAGAAGCCTTTGAGAGCCTCAAAGTTTATTTACTCTCGCCCTCGCTTTTGTCCAAGCCACTAGAGGGAGAACCCTTATATTTGGCAGTGACAAACGATGCCATGTGTTCCGTGCTAGTCCGGATCCAAGTAAATGACCACCTGCCGGTGTATTACTTAAGCAAGGCTCTTGCAGGTTCCGAACTCAGGTACTTACATATTGAAAAACTAGCCTATGCTTTGATTCACACTTCCCGAAGGCTCAAACCTTATTTCAAATCTCATCAAGTTGTGGTCCTAACCAACGAGCCACTCAAGCAAGTAATGGGTAAGCCGGATCAATCCGGAAGACTCTCCAAATGGGCGGTCGAACTCAGCGAGTATGATATCTCGTACCAAGCTCCGTCAGCTAAGAAAGCCCAGGTATTGGCCGACTTCATAGTCGACTTCCCGGAGGAAGATCACAAAGAGCCAGAATAAACGGGTCTCGAACTCATTGATCCGGAAATCCTGCCGAAGCTCCCTTATCCGAATCCTTGGTAATAGAGGAGGACGAGCCAGATCATGAAAATGGTCTTTTCGGGAATCATTGGATGTTCATTGTGAAAGACTCGGATACCATAATGGAAGTTGCTCCTGCCGAACCTACTGACATTCAGATGGAAACAGAGAAGACTGAGGAACCCGAGATTGGCATAAGAAAGCAAGTTCTCACATGGATCCTATAGGTGGATGGATCATCCAATGGAAGGCTCAGAAGTATAGGTATTCACCTCCAGAGACCTGAAGGAGTACATCTTAATTATGCCATTACACTGGACTTCCGGGTGACTAATAATGAAGCCGAATACGAGGCCCTTCTGCTAAGCCTTCGGATGGCGTAAGCACTTCAGGTAAAAGGATCCAAGATTATACTGACTCTGAGCTCATGGAATCACAATATTTCGGAGCTTTTATCACCAAGATTCCAAGTATGATCTTATACCTGGAGAGACACAAAGAGGCCGTATCAAAGTTTGAGGATTTCTCCATTGAGAAGTTCGATAGATCTTACAATGAAAAAGCAGATTCTTTGGCCAAGTTTGCCTCCGCATCCGGAGCAGTAGATACAAGAGCATCGGATGAGTTATATTCCGAACTATAAATGACTTGTTAAACCACACAACTCATAGACGTTCGGGTATATCATAACACAATCCAAAAAACAATAGATTCAAAGAAGATTAAGCAAAGATAAAACCCAAAATATCCGGAACATCCGGATAGCATTCCGAATCATCAGCAGTTGGCAAAATTCATACAAAGAGTCAAATTCAAATAGCCAAGGAAAGCACCAAACAGGAAGTCGAAGCTTCATTATCCGAAAGTAAAACTAAGACGGGCAAATATTCGAAATTAAAGACAAATGCAAGTAAAGTAAAATTGTTTCAATGTCCGAAGACCATACAGAGTTCACGGAGCATACTCCGCCTTCAATTCTTTTTCTTTATTCCGAGGCCTTAGAAATCCCCTCACTATCTGCCTTTTTTGCCTCACGAGCCTCGCATGCCAGCCTCTCCTTCTCAACGAACTTCGGAGCCTCTTCTTCCAGATTGTGGTCCGGCTGTGCACGAACCAGGCCAGGAATGTTTAACCAATCACGGTTGTGAGTAGTGTACTCATCCAAAGGCACCAAGAGATGTCTGAGCAAGACTTTGGGGACAAACTCCAAAAAATAAGGGCCTATGTGATTGAACTTCAGCTCCGGAGTCTCCATGGCAACCAGCTCGCAAAACTTATCAATCATCAGCTCGGTATCATCGAGAGGCTCACCAGTAAATCGAGTGCCATTCAGATTGTTGAACGGGCTCAAGTGCAAACTCTTCGGATTAAAGTTGCTCGGGAGTTGATCCTTCAACTTAAGTTGCCACATGGCAGATTGAAAATCGGCCGCACGAGCATCATCCGTCGTGCACATCAGGAAGTACTTGCACGAGTTGGAGCCCAAGAAGTCCTGAGCAGCCTTCACCCGGGTGTGCATAATGTTCTCGAGCATTTGTTCCTTGAAGCTCCGGAACAACCTGAGGATCTCCCCAACGCCCTTCTGCAGAGTGTCCCTGTCAGCCTGGACCAAAGCCAAATCGCGAGCCAAGGCTTGGCGGTTCTCATCCAATCTCTACAGATCCGAGACAACCTTTTGGTACTTAGTCCGGTATTCCCGACACTTTCCCTCTAAATCTTTCATGCTAGCCTCGGACTTCGACAGCTGCAAATCAATCTCGGCCCTCTCCCCGGCCACGTAAGAACACGCCTGAACCACGACAGTTAACTGGAAAGGAACGAACGTAAGAAACTTGTGAAAATTAAACAAGCAAGGAAATTACTTCAAAGGTAAAAGCCTCGGATACTAACCTTCCGGCTCACCGCAGCCAGTTCGGCTATCCGCTCGACCTCGTTCATCGCCACCAGCTTGGTCACCTCGGCCATTAAGTCGGCATCCAAGCCGGAGACCATAACTGCTTTACCCTTCGCCTTCTTCGACGCAGGGAGAGAACCTTCTGAAGCCCTCTTTGATCCGGAGACAACCTTCGAGGTGGAAGATCCGGAAGCCTTGGGCGGCTTCTTCGCACCCGCCTTCTGGGCAGCCTTAATCTTCCCCTGTTTCAAGGTGGGCATCCGGAGCTCCTCTAGTCCCTTAGCGACCCTGTCGGTATTTATCTCCAAGAAGATCGCAGCACTCACGGGCTCATCCATCGGAAGGGTGGTTGAAACCTTGATAAGCTGGGTCCTCTGATCCTCGGCTATTTCCATGTCATGATCCTCTCGTTGCTTCCTCATTAGTTCGAGAAGGGTAGATATGACATAGTTAAACCAGTGATCTACACAAGCAATAGAGAATCAATGATCAGATCTAGGCTATTTATACTTGAAACAAACAGGAGGAATAAACACATATATTGCACACTTCGGATATAAGTCTGCAGGACTATTACTAACCAAAGTCTTGTGGCAGATTACCATAGTAACACGTCGGGGCTAATCCGGCCAAGTACGGTAAGGACTGGCATATTAACCCTCGGAAGAAATAAATTTATGTCCGATTTTTCTTCCGGAGCGCTTGCATTCACAAGGGTTAATTCCGGGATGGCGTCCGATCATAAGGAAAAAGCTCCCAAGAGAACTTTCTCAGATACATCCAGTTCTCCCGGCTTGACTCGGGCTTGTTAGTGCCGGACGAACAAAAAAGTACCTCTTCCACCACTCGACGCCAAGCGAGGAAATCGGGTCCTTGAAGAAAACGTATCCGGACCACGCGAAGAAGGAGTAATAGCCCGGATGTGAGTCACTAGACTTGACCTCAAATAGTGGTTGAAAATTGGTCGTTTTCAAATTTATGCCAATACGCTTCACAAGACCCCGAAACACATCAAATTACCCAACGAGTTCGGGATAATCTGATGAGGGCTCAAACCCAAGTCATTGAAAATTATTTAGGAATTGGGGAGCAACCGGAAGTCTCCACCCGCAGTGAAGTGATGCCTCGTACACTGCCGGTCTCGGATATCTTCCAACCTTTCCTCGGTTAGCTCACTCGCTCGGGTCGGCAACACTTCATCCGTATTAAGCTCTCCTAGTAGATCCAGATGAACAACCTTCACCCTAGACCTCGGATACTTAATGTCATAAACCCGGCCACTTGACGTCCCGACAGTATCATCTTCCTCGTCGTCCTCCTCATCAGCCTCCTCCTCCTCCTTAACAGCCTCGGCCTCCTCCGCCGCCACACGTTTACCCCTCAATGCCCCAGCTCCAGTTGCCACAGGGTCCGAGAATTGATCAACATCGATTATCGGAATCATATGAAGTGGCGTTACCATGTGGACCGTCTCCTCGACGCCGGCCTCAAACATAGCTACCTTGGGAGCTTCACCGATGGTGTCTTCGATCGTCTCCTTGAAAGTTTCCTGAATATCCGAGACAAAGGGTAATTGGTGAGGACGAATTTGAGTGTTATAACCTAAATAGCGGCAGAGTAAACCGACCTCGGGAGGAAGTTCAGCGCCCTCGGATTCATCATTTCAACCAAACTCCCGCGTGGAGGTACGATGTACGGGACCAGGCTGAGATGAAGACGCCTCCATTTGAGGATCTGGGTTTGAGGACCCGGGAATTTCTAAGCAAGAGGGGGAACTACTAGCCTTCGGGTTAGTCCTGGCTTCAAGTTGTGCGGACCCTTGGTTCGGCTCTTCCAGAGCCTCGGCGGCAAATGCCTCAGCTAGATCAGCCAAGGACAGGGAGTAAGATCCTGACTCCGTACTGGACTCCGATTCGGATCCATAACTTTACCTTTTCGGGCGTTCTGGCTATCACTATCGGACATCCTAGTAAAGGAAGGAAAGGGGTAAGTCTAAACGACACGGATTGTCCTAATCAAGCAGAATTAGATCGAAGCGGTACAAAGCGTGTCACCAAGGATCCTAGCCTAAAGGTCTTCCTAGTTCTACGTTCAGTTAGAAGTTAGCAGACACAGTTCGAATTATCCGAGTTTGCCTAAATGTATACGCGTGTGTTTAGGGATTCTCAGCATATCCGAATACTAATTATAACCATATCATACATGTCAAAGAGACAGCATAAGAAGAAATGAACCATAATGAGTAAAACACCAAATACAAGAAGAAGAGATCTAAATACTTACTTGATGAAGCTAGAGATTGGATCGAAGGTAGCTACTGCTCTGAAACGCTTTGCTTCGGATTGCGGGGTTACTTTGCTTTGGATGATCGTTTTGCAATAATTCACTCTCTAGAAATGTGGTAGCATTGACGTTTATGGCTTCCCTATTTATAGGGAAGGATAATTTCGAAACTCCAACCGCCCCCGTGATTGTGGCCACGATCTAACCACCCACTATTTCTGATCCAACGGCTCAGATCACTCAGTGAATCTGAAAAGGCATAATGGACACTAATGCACTTAAGGACGTTTGAAATTCCCCTCGGATGCTATAAGTTCACAGATGATATTATCTTCGGGTTTAGATACCCTTAACCGTTTGAGTTGTGTTAGCAAGATTGATGATTGGTGGAAGATCATTCTCTTCGGATGAATATTCAACTAGCAGTTCAGATATAATATCCTATAGCTCAAGTTATAACAGAGGAAGCATGCGCACGGGACGAAGTGAAAAAGGAAGTAGATACATTTAAGTCCGGATGTAATTATCCGGAATGTCATTCAAAACATAGCAAAACAAGAGCATCAAAACATTGTCCGAAGTAATCACAACTTTGAAAATTTTACAAAATTGTACGGGGCATAACCCGCCTTCACCAGTTTGTATCGTTCGTGCTGGACTCATCAATCTCCACATAGCCAGCCGGACTCGTATTCGCCACCACCCTCATCCAAGCGAGCCATCACCTCCGAGACTCCTTCTTGCGCTTCCTCCGAATATCAGCATGTGCGCGGGTAATTCGACGCTCAATCTCCTTTAACTCCCACAAGTCCTTCTTCGGACAGGAGAGTTCGCTAAGCACCGGATCAAGATCCACCGGATCAGATGTCCCCTCACCCAGGTAGGTTGGGGAATGCCACACCCCGCAATAACAATTCATGAAGTCCCGCCATCCCTGGTACCCAGGGAATATCGGAGCTTCAAAGGGATGATTCAACGGTCGACGAGTTCTACGTGACTGGATAACGGGAGCCGGAATTGGAGCATCGAACGCGATGATAGCCCGATCCGGATCCTCGGCAGGAACAGGTTCCGGATTGGGGGCAAGCAGAGGTACTGACAAACGAGCAACATATTCATCCTGGTAATGGGCCTAACGAGAGTGACCGGACTGATTCTTCGACATTCTAAAAGATACGACAAACGAAGGATATTATAAGTAGGTCCGAAGACTAGAAGACCCGAATTGAAAAAACCACGAAGAATGACGAAACTTACCTCGCAAAGTATTCTCTTCACTTCAGATGGGTTAAAAAAATTTAATCGCTTGTTGTAAAAGTGAAAGCGACAGCTCCTATTTATATGAGGATAATTTAGGCAACACAGGCATTTATTGCTTACTGCCTCTTCATATCCACCGTTGATCTATTTGATCCAACGATCACAAGGCACCTCGAAAGATGAAAAGACATAAATGGTCACCCCATGCACAGATCCGAACAGGGACACACCATTCACACTATCACTCAGGATGTCTCGACATTCGGATCGGCACATCCTCTCGGATATACTTACGTTCGGGAGTTATCTTTCAAATACAAATACTCCTTTCTCAATATTACAATTCGAACCCCGTTTGTTCGGGCTGTATGAAAAAAAGAGTGGGGGGGGGGGGAGATACTCTCAAAAGGACTACAAGGACCATCAGACACGGATTTCTTTTTCTCATGGGACGGATTTAACTAAAGACTTCTCTTTTTTAATAGTTCACAACTATCTTTTACTAAGATACTTGGAAACTAGGGGGGTATATGTTGATACGGGAATATGTCCAATCCGTCATTTGGGCATCCTAAGGACAAATCCTAAGACATCACGGTATTACAAGGGCAAAGCTCCAAAGATCCGAACCCCAGACCATCCAAGGTCAGATTGGGCAAGATATATGAAGAATATCGTGACAAGGATAACCGGACAGATACCTCACATCCGAGGATAATGTGTCCGGACCAACATCACATATGCATACATCCGGACCTAAAGATAACTAAGCGTGGCAAATCATAATACGTCAGTAGTGGAGGCCTATGTTCTCGACACTTTGGTACGGAACCATCACTTCGGATGTAACAACGCGTAGGTAGACACCGACGCCCGCTAAACCTACAAAATGACTAAGCTAGCCCTGAAGCCCAAATGTTATATGGGTTATGGCAAACATATGATCCACGGGCTTAATTATGCTCCATTAGCCCAACACTTGGTACGATCCAATAAGTCTGGCCCAAGAAGGGGATTAATCTCTATAAATAGGGAACACCTTTCAAGGTAAACCCAAGTAAGTATGCTCACTTAATCTCTACACTAGACTATAAGCCAATTTCCTTTAATTATACAGAGTTGATCTACAATCACTCTTGAGTAAAGTATCGTATCCGGTTTGATCCAAGGCAAACCGGGTCTAAAGGTTCTAACCCCCCCTCCCCTCAAGTCATATGTGCAGATTCGAGTGCTAGGTTCCGGACGCAAGGACTGAAGTTTGAGCTATCCGAGTTCTTGAAGGATCGAGAAAGTTAGTTGGTTTTTTTGTAATATTAGTGGTTGGGGCTTTTACCTCAACAAAAAGTTTCTCTTTTCTCAGTAGTTCTAGCTAGGCATATAATTGGCGAAAATAGTTATATTCTTGTTGTTGAGTATTTTTTTTTTTGAAGGTTCCAATGTTGTAAAACTTCATGACTGAAGTTCATGTATTGATTTCGTCTTCTTGTTTATTCTCAGGTTAGTGAATCCATATTTTGAAGCACATGATGGTTGGAAGCTTGGTCGAATTGCATTGGAAGCACATGTTTTTCGTATTTTTTGGGTTATACATTATGGAATAGCACATTTGTTTTGATGTTTCTGGTTATGAGACAATTCCCATATGATTATGTAGGATCTATTTGAACTTTTTTCGTACTTTCAAATTTGTTACTTGTGAGAGATAGTATTTTCAATTATACGCAAAGTGATTATTTTATACTCTCTAGCTATGTCCTTCAAGTTAGTTTTGATACACTAGTTTTTATGGTTTGTCCTTTACATCCTTTGTTGTTTTTTCTTTTCTCATTGAAGAATAATTTATATTCTACTGTTAGAAAATGAAATGATTATTGAGTGAATGTTGTTCTCGAATTGCCCTTAAACTATAATGATTAAATATTTAATAAAAATATATTATAAAATTTACATCTTAAATTTTCATTATATGGTCTTATTAAATCATTTACCTCTGTAGTTGAAGATTATTTGAGAAAAAAATTGACAATGTTTGACCTGAAAATGTCAACACGGGAATATGTAATCTGGACGGAGGGAGTATAAGATTTTCCATGAATTCATCAACCTGCATAATCAATAAAATAAATTAAAGACACATAAAACCTTAAACAAAAATTCATATACGATTATACAATGTTAACAAAAAATATTACTTACAGTTCTTGCATTGACTCCATGTAGGTTGCAAACCCAATCTCCTTCACACATTGACATCTCCACTGTGTCATGAGCTAATGAAGCACGATATGGGTCAATGACTTTACTTCCAGCACTAAAAGTAGACTGTGATGCTATTGTGGTTGATGGTATAGACAAAATATCACACGCCATTCTTGACAAAATCTTGTACTTGTTGTTATTTTCCTTCCACCAAGCTAAATCATCAAAATATGTCGACCTATCACTGGATCTATGCACATAATCTTTCAAGTAGGCTTCCAATTCTTATTTTTAAGGGGGCTCATTTTCAACGGACTTCACATAACTATCAAATCTTGACCACCCAAATGACTCAAGTACAACAATTGTATTTTGAGACCCATTTCCACTTGAAGTTTGTGAACTAATAGATAGGGGTGGTTGCTTTGCATTTTTTGCACCCGAAATTGTGTTTCACCGGACATTTACACCTGATTGATTTCGTTTTGTGTACGGATTTGCACCCAAGATGCCCGACAATTATGCACGGGTTTTGGCCGTTTTGCACATGAAAGTGACGAAACAAAATACATGCCCCCCCCTCCCCCCCGTGATTTGGGTTTTGCACCACAGCGTGTGAATCCATCCCCTCGCGAATTGTCGAAATCGCCCAACAAGATATCTGAAATTACACAATGCCATTCAAACCCTATCTTCCATATTGCCCCCATATAAAAGGACTCCTTCACCATTTCTTCATCCACCATTGTTGAGCTCAAATTTTCTCCATCCACTTTTCTTTAGGTATTACCTTGTCGGCTGTTGACTTTCTTTACATATTATTGTTCTACTCCTTATTTCCTATCTTTGTATCTTTTTTTTTTTTTAGGTATTCCACGAAGGAGCGAATTGTGGTTTTTTCGGATCTGACACGCTTGCTCCTACAGTTGTTCTTCTTGAAAATCGACTGAGGTTTTTATAGAATTGTACTTCAATGTGGCAGTTAATGTTGACATTTTTGGTGTGGTTGTAGTAATGGGTGTTAATGGTTGCATTAATGGGTTAGTTAATACGCGTTTGGTAGTGTAGCAGGCTATTGAAAGCCATTAATGGCTTGTACCCATTAATGGAACTTCTTTATGGTAGGTTGTTGGAGCATTGAATTTGTATGACTTACTAATTTTGGTCTTGATCGAGTTTGTTTTGTGTCCATAAATGCTTCATTGTATGAATATGTGATGTTAGGGCATAATTAATGCATACAAGGTTATGTTGTTGTTTGTGAATTATTTAGCTACTGTTTCTGTGCAAATTTGTGTTTCTCTCAGCTCAAATCAGTCGACAATGCTTTACATTTGGTTAGTTTTTGTGTCTAGTTATGGTGTCAGCTATCTGAAGACAGAGAATCATTGTGTGTATGGCTCTTGGTATGATGCTAGCTATTAGTTTGTACTACTTTAGGAAGGTGAGACCTCGTTTGCAACGCAAGCGCAAACATGCATTCAGGTATAGATTCAAACATAGAAGAATATTACAAAAAGAATACATGGCCATGCTGACTGTTGAGAGTGATACAAACTGCAAGAGTGTCATACGAATGAATATAACAAACTTCAAGCATTTTTGTATGCTTCTCCAAGAAATTGGTGATTTAAAAGCGAGTAAGTATGTTTTTCTTGAGGAGAGGGTTGCTATATTTCTAGCTGTCGTTGGGCATCATATGAAGCAAAAGATGGCCATATTTGGTTGGAGGCAATCCGGTTGGACCATCAGCATATACTTTAACGAGGTCCTTCCAAGTGTGCTTAAGGTGCATAAGATTTTGTTGTCTCGTCCAGAACCTATACCTACTACTTTTGTGGAGGAGCCTTGGTGTCACTTCAATGTATTGTTATGATTTTGGGTTTATTACGTATCATTATATCAGTACAAATCTTCATGAATGTCAAAATTAGTTTTCCATTGTCGTTGTGTTACAAACCGTATAATTTATATGTTTACTTATGTGTGTTTTTGTATATTGACTGCATTGTAGGGTTGTCTCGGTGCCTTAGATGGAACTTACATTGAGGTTGATGCCGCTACTACAATACAAGCCCATTATTATAACAGAAAAGGTAGGTTGCAACAAGGACATGAAGTTCATTTATGTTTTGGCCGGGTGGGAGGGGTCGGCTGCAGATTGTCGAGTACTTGGTAATGCCCGTAACCGTGAGGGAGACTTCACCGTACCATGGGGTAAGATTCTATAATTTTAACTTATATGAGTTTTGACTTACTCGATACCAATGACTGAAATATTCTTACTTAATTGCATCTTCATGAACTACTCTGTAGGGAACTATTATTTGCATTATGCTGGCTACATGAATACCCCGGGATTCTTACCTCCATTTCGCAAGACAAGGTATCACTTGAAAGAGTGGTCTGAGAGTACTATGCAGCCACAAAATGATAAGGAGTATTACAATCTCAAGCACTCATCTGCAAGGAATGTGATTGAAAGAACGTGGGGATTGTTGAAGAAACGTTTTGCTAAATTATGATCGCCTTCATTCTTTCCACTTCAAACTCAAAATGACATTATCCTCGCATGTTGATTGGTTCATAATTTCTTGAGAGATTTGCATCTGATGATCTTCACGGAGATGAGGATGACGATCAAGCATTCTTGAAGCGGCAAGCTACTCTAGATGATGATGACGAGGATCTTGTTGATGATGATCCCAAACCTATTGACTGATTAAATAAATGCAATTCGTGGAAGCAGTATCGTCGTGATCTGACAGCATCTATGTATTTTCATTGGAGGATGAGGGTGGCTGGTTTGGAAAGCCACGCAGTTGTTGATGACTTATATTTGATTCAATTCTAGTATTTGTTGTTCTTATTAGGATGTTTGTTGTAGTTGACTGGGTTAACATGATTCAATTTCTTTATGTCGTGTCAATGTCTTCTTCCACTTGTTATTTGTTTATGTGATTGTATTTGATGTATTATGACAGTTACTACTAATGTAAATTTGGTTTCGTCTGTGTGTGAAGCAATGTAATGTATTAGTATTCAACAATCTTCTGGAAACTAGTAGAATACATTGAACTGAGTATTGCTGCTTAAGTTTGTTAGCTTCTTGGGCTAATGAAAGAACCTTTTTAGATTAATCGTTATGCATTAATGGTTATATTTATGGGAACTTGTTTAAAACTCTTTAACCTTTGATTTGTTGAACCGATGTACTGTATGTATTCCTTCTTCAATGTAGACATGACGGAGAGCGAAGCAATCATTGAACAATCTAAATGCGGGCAGAGTGATGATGATGGTGCATGTGATGACACTGATGTTGGAGAAACATGGGACGCTGGAGAAACGCAGAATGTGGGGGAAATGCATGATCAAACAGTTCCGAATAAAAAGGGTGGAAATAGGCCAAAACAATACAGGATATGGAGTAAGCCAGAAGAGATAGAGTTGCTAGATGCAATGAAGAAGGCTAAGACTCTGGGGATGAAATCAAAGCAAGGTTTCATATGTGGCGGTAGGGGTGGAAATGGTTAGTTAAAAACCATAACCATAACCATAATTTCAATTACGGTTACAACCATAACCGTAACCATTAAAATAATAACCATAACCGAAACCGAAACCGAAATAATTATTGATCGGTTTCGATTCGGTTTTAAAAAAACGAAAACCATAGGTTTAGGTTATTAACCTACCGGTGAAAACAGAAAATTTGACATCAACACATCGTCTTCTTCTCCATCAACACATCGTCTTCTTCTCCAGTCTCCACAACGGCTGTCTCCACAACAGCACAGCCGCACAGCTCAGCGCCGCAGCTCCGTGACTCCTGTCTCCACGTAGTCGTCTCCTCTGGCTACTCCTGTCTCCAGGTACGCAGGTTCTTCTTCACTGTTCACACTCTCAAATCTCAATTTCGTCTTCTTTCAAATTCGTCTTGCTGCGACTCTGCTCGTTCAATTTTGTTTTCCTTGTTCAAATCTCAATTTCCTCAATTTCGTTCAAATCTTGCTGCGACTCTGTGAGTTCAAATCTCAATTTCATTTTCCTTCAAATCTCAATTTCCTCTTATTTTCCTTCAATTTCGTTTTCCACAACTCCTGCTCTCCTCTCTGCTCAAGTGGAAGTGTTTGTGGGTTTGAATTTGGTTTTGAGGTGTTTGATTTTGACTGCTTTTGGATTTTGGGAGGTTTGATTTGAGAGTTTTTTAGTTGAAATTGGACTTTCTTAATCGTCTGAGAAGGTGGAATTGGTTGTGTATGTGTAATTATGGTATAGAAGGGGAAATTGAGTAGGAGTTATTAGATTATTCTGATCTGTTGCTGCAAGTGTCAATTGTGTTAAGGTTTAACGGTTTTTAACCGTAACCGTAACCAAAAACCGAACCTGTTATGGTTGTAACCGGTCGGTTGCTGAACGATTACGGTTATGGTTAATAACCATTTAAGAAAAGTAAATGGTTATTAGTTGGTTATGGTAATGGTTATGGTTTTTAACCAACCATTTCCAACACTATGTGGCGGCCTGAATTTCATGGAAGAAAAAATGCAGAAAAGGTTGCCAGGAACTAACCTTTCAGCCCATCCTCACATAAAAAACAAGCTTCGTACATGGAGGGACTTGCACAAAGCTGTGCTAGGAATGAAGAGCAGGAGCGGTGTTGGCTGGGATGATGTGAAAAGGAAGTTTGTGTGTACGGACGAAGTGTGGGAAAGACTTATCAAGGTACGAGCATGTGAACTTGTTTTAAGAACTACATCTTCTCTTAAAAACTTTGTTGCATAAAGATCTTTACCATATGTTGTATTGTGACTATTAGTATAGTATTGGTTTGTTTACTTGTTGGTTTGGTTTCATTTAGAGCAGTACTATTACACTTTTAAGAATCACTGCGTGGGATGAGTATGGATAGTTTGGCTCATTATTATGCATGAACATATTTTATACTGACTTCATAATAGGACTACGAGAAGCTGAAGACTTTGAAAAACAAATGATGGCCTTACTTTAATGACTGGTGTGAGGTTTGGTGTGTTGACATAGCAACCGATAAACACTCGAAAGCTTAAGAGTATCTTGGTTGATGACAGACCCCTTGTTGATGATGACTTGAACACCGGTTATAACATTGTTGCTGAGAAAGGTGAGGGAACTGGAGGAGAAACCGAAGTTGACCAGCCAGGCACTGCTGGCCCAAGCCAAGTCAAAGTCACTAGATCACAAATTCCAGATATTGGAGATGGTATTGTCGATCCAAAAAGGAAGGGTCCGAACAAGGAAATGGCTGAACTTGATGTAGCATTTCTTGACATGATGAATGACTTCGTTAGTTTCACAAAGGATGCTCTTGTTATTAAGCCTCCTACTAATGTATCTATTTCTACCGAAGACACCACTTCTTCGATGGCACAACTGAAGGCAGAGCTTGATAGGTTTCCACATCTGACAGACATTCACCGTGTTGGAATTGGAATGAAACTAGTGAAAGATCCATTATCTATGCTTTATTTCCTCTCTCTGTCAGATCCCCAGAAGTTTGAGTATGTCTTCTTCTAGGTGCAGGTAATGAAACAACCATAGCCGCTAGATTAGTGGAGGTAGATTTTGACTGAACTGACTCACGGAGAATTTTGCTTTTGGTTGGTGCCTTTTGATACTAATCTGACTAATTTGATTGGATCCACCTACAAATTTTCTTCTTAGAGGTAATTGAACTAATTTTAACAGTGTTTTGGAAAGTATTGTTTGATGTCAGTCATCATCGGTGGTATAACTATTTGCTTATGTTCATGTATTAATCTGTATATTCATGTAATATTTGTTGGAATTATCATCAACTGCTAATCTCTGGATGGTTAAAGTTGTATTCAGGATATTGTATGGTATGTTGTTTAATGTGGATTTCATTGAAGTGATTTCAGTAACAGCTCATCACTCTAATGGTGGTCAAAGCCTGTTGCATTGTTATGATAGGTGTCGATATCCCTTATTCAACTAATTTCGTTCAGCCTCCTTTATGCCGTTTGTTTTAATTCATAACTTTGTTTAAATTCGTGCAACAAAATGTTGTTGTTGGATACTTTTCAATAGAAGCTGATAGACACATACGAAGCTGATATGTGCTCAATTTTTTCCACATTTAACACTTTTAGCAAAATAGACATTGAACAGTACTTATTCAGTCAATCAGGGACTAGAATAGTGAACCTCACCATGGTTTGTGATTTTAATGGGATCGATAAGCACGGAATAGACGAATGACTCATTTGTGATGTAGGTTTTACAATCAGTTAACTCTTGCAACCCAACCTGTCTTACACCAAGATAACGATTCTACTTGAAGTAAGCAATTGATGTTACGTTATAGAACAAGACCACTAAGTGATTTCCAAATTGTGGCACAGCTGGGGGAATAGCGTAGACAACATTATTGCCTGCCTCATCCCATTCAACTTCTGTGTTCTGCATAAGAACATAAACCAAGTTCCGCGAATGAGAATCAACATTTCTCCACAACTCCTCCAAGTCTCCATTTGTACGAAGATTCAACCTCCCTTGATCAAAAGGCACACCGTGTGGCTAGTACCAAATCAAATTCAGTTGATCAGGAGTATCAAGAAGATGAACAAACGACATAAGTTGTCCCATGGAGAACTCGCTCGGTATTATATGGTGAATGTAACGCTCAAGATCACCACCATATACAAACATTGGTGGGTAAGGATCATACCACCTCCCACCAACTCTAAGTCGGATGGAACGATAATCTCCATCAGGAACTACAAAGAGTTTCTCTTTATTAGTTTATAAGTGAAAATTTTGCATAACATGTTCTACTTGTGGAACAAATCTGCACTTGGTATCACTAATAAAAAAAGTACCTTGAAATGAGAAGAAATTCCTTGGAATTCCCGGATGTTCGGTATGATCGACTATAACATTGACAATATATGTGATGTTATATTGTTCCCCTTCATTACCAACCATGTTTTAGTAGTGGATAATCAATGGAGCTGGCTGTGGGTGAGTTGAAGTTTGTTGGTCCAAATAACGGCAAAGGAAAAGACTAGAGGAGGGGGGGGGGGGGGAAAAGTTTTTTCAAACTTTTTTCGATAAAAA
>JAYMSP010002313.1:0-24972 GCA_036897095.1 Plantago elongata
AAAATTCTGGAAGAATGCAAAGAAACTCTTGAAAAAGAGGTTTCTAATTTGACCAAGGTATCTGAGATTAAAGACGCAGAATTAACATCTCTAAAATCACAGATATCGGAGAAAAAAATTCTCGTGAGCTAGCCTTGAATGAGCTAAATGAGAAATTGAAGAAACTTCTTTCTGAAAATGAAGAACTCAAAAAGAAAGAAGTATCTTTCAAATCATTTGTCAAAGCCAGTGTCACTCTCATGGAGGTTCAATCATACTTGAGAGATCCTTCTGAGAAATGTGGACTTGGACTTGATGCTCAATCAAGTAATTCTACTCGTCTGAAAAAGAGGGATGAAAGGTTGACCTTTGTAAAAAGTCAACAGAATGCTTCCAAAGAAGTCTATAGCATTGGTCAGAAAGCTAAAATTCTTAACAAAGGAAAAGCTATTACGACTAAACCTTTGAAGGAACAACAAGTCCAAAAAAAAACTTGTGGAAAAGGTTTATGAAAAGAAACATGATCCTTTAACTTGTGATCATCCACAATGTTGTATCACCAGGAAGTGAAGCATCGCCAGATTGGGTGTATTTCCTACTGTGCCATTCTATGAATATAGGAATATTGCAGAAACTAGTGAGGCTGCTGAAAATCGTGTTTAGAAAGCCAATGATGCTCGGAATGGTATTGCTATCGTGCTATCAGAAAGGTCCTAATGCAACAATACAAGGAAGGACAAGAGAAATGATGGAAAGCCAGAATTGCTTATAGCAATTATGAGAAGTGGAAGCAATCCCAAGCCACTGTAAATCTGAATGCCAGGGCTAGAAGAAATTTGGTCAGAAAGACTAAGCTTGCTGAAAAGCAATCTCAGAAAGCTGAAAAGTCTCTGAAGCCACCACAAGGAACACCAAGGAACACACCAATAAGGAAAATCGGTTTGAGAATTGATGATTCAAAGATTCCTCCTTATGTTCCAAGTAAACAAAAACCTACTCCTAAGAAATCTATTCAGAAATAGATTTCCACAGGAAGAGTACTAAGTTTAAGTGGTTTTGTTTCTGAAGCACGAACCTAATTCTTATTTCCTATTTTGTGTAGAACGCGTCATGGACTAAGGCTCAATGACTATTTGATAGTGGATGCGTGAAGTACATGACATGAGACAAAGCAAACTTGGTCGATTACAGAGGGTGTGATACTGGACCAAACATCAGGTTTGCTGAAGGAGAAATCCTTCTATAGGATTTGGCAACGTCAAATTGGGGTCCCTTACGATCTCTGATGTATTACATGTTAAAGGTTTGAAATATAATCTTCTAAGCATGAGCCAGTTTGCAGATAGGAGATATTCGGTGAAGATAAAATCGAAGTTCTGCAAATTAATTGACAATAAGTCAAAGCAGACAGTCTTGGTTGCTAGGCGGAAAGGAAGTCTATATGACGCTGATTGGTCATCTACCACAACTGAAGAATGTCTCATGGTGAGTCAATCAGGTAACACTGAAGAACATTGGTTATGGCACAAAAGAATGAGTCACTTAAATTTCAAAACTCTGAATAAACTTACCAAGAAAGCGTTAGTAGTTGAACTACCTAAAACAATCCTCTTGGTTTGTGTAAATTTTACTCAATCGTTGCCATCAATTCTCATATGTCATTCACATACTTTTTGGATAAAACGAATATATTGAAATGAAATGAAACCCGTGTGAATATTTCACATTTGTACGATACGTGCGCTTTCGTATGACATTGTACTAAATCATTTGCTATAGTAAATTTATAGTTTCGAATTAAGTGATGCATATTGTAAAATGAAATTTACATGCAAATTGTGTTACATAAAATTCACGTTTCGGTGCACAAAAAACCAAACCGGATGTCAAATCGGACATGGTATAAATTATTGAGTAAGTGGTTCGATCGGTTAAACCACTTATTCACCCGGTATTGCATCTTATACATGTTGTTTGTTAATAAATATATATGGAGTCTTAATTACTACAACATATTGAATAATCACAACAAATAGTATCAAGAATAGAATAAATGTAATCAAACTACTACTAATATTTAAATTGTATTATATGAAATTATATTGAATTGTAATAATTAGAACCTATATTCAATTATTAAAGGAGAAAAATAAAAAAAAATGCTTTACCATATTAATTCATGATTATTCAAATTTTATAATTTCAAATATGTAAATTCATAAATTGTAAAATTCAAATGAAGGTTGGTATTTTACTTAGTAGATGATTGATATATATATTTGTAAAAAATGTTAAAACACATCAAAATTTGGGGTCGTTAGTATTAGTATTACCAAACAATGAGTTCACACTCCATTGGTTTGGCGTGGTGTGTAACAAAATTGCTATACTCTAGACCCAGTTTCAATCCTTAGAAATTTGACTTTTTGCAATATTAATCGAATGTAAAAAACCGGTTGCCAAATGGTTTACAATTTACCGGCCGAACCAATGAATCGTCCGGTTCTCACCAGTTGAATAAGCAGACCTTTAATATGGCAAAACCAAAATGTTTCTTTCCGAATCTTCGGTTCGTCCGGTCTGTCCGGTGAAACCATTACATTTGACTTTGTTAATTGGATTGTCGGTGAATTTCATGTACCAACCCTTTTAAATTGCCTATTTACATTAGGTACATATTAATGCAGCTTTTACATATATGTCTATTTGTTCAATTTAGAGTTCACGTAACTCTCTCCCACGCATGGCCTTATATTATCATTTTGGGAATTATCGCTCGTACTTTCACTCAACCAAGTAAGACCTTTTATATTTGTTATCTTCTTTTGCGCATTTTTATTATACAGTTTGAAAATACATGAAATTTTTGGGAGTCGTACAGTTTTTGGGTTTTAAATAGGTAATGTTGATACAGAAATATGTCCAATCCGTTATTTGGATGTCTCACGAATGGATCCTAAGACATCACAGTATTACAAGGATCCGAGTACAGGATCCGAGCCGAAGACCATCCAAGGTCAAGCTAGGCCAAAACGTATGAGAATACCGTGATAAGGATATCCAGACCAAAATGTTACATCCGAAGGGAAACATATCCGGACCTTAATCACATATAAATCTATATCTGAACCTAAAGAGAACCAAGTGTGGCAAATCATAGCACGTCAGTAGCAGAGGGCACAATCGGTTCCGGGCGTTTAGATCTGGAACACTACCCTCAGATGTCTTCTCATACAAGAGGACGACAATGCCTTCAAAGATCCTACAAAATGACTAATCTAGCCTTGTGGCCCAAAAATTTATGTGGGTTATGACAATCCTAAGGTCCATGGGCCCTACACTTGGCACAATCCAAAAGGTCCAGACCTATTTGGGAATTTTTCTCTATAAATAGGGCACACTTCTCAAGGTAAACATGGAGCTGACTTGATCTTCACACTGAACTATAAGCCTTAGCCCTTCAAATTATATAGAGTAGACTCATGATCACTCTCGAGTAAAGTCTCCCATCCGGCTTGATCCAAGACAAGCCGGATCTAAATGTTCTAACCCTCCCCCCCCCCCCCCCCTTGAGTCACTTGTGCAGGGTCGAATATGGAGGAATCAAGTTCGGAGTTGGAGTTTGCCTTTGCAGAAGTATCCTAAGCTAGTGGAGTTAGTTAGTTCTTGTTACACTCGAGGGTTGGGGCTTTTACTTCAACAAAATTGGCCCCGTCTATGGGAATCAAACGAAAAGCTAGCAAGTTCGGTTAGTTCCCTTCTGCAAAAAATGGCAAGACCAAGGAGATCGGCACGGATAGCTTCACCCTCGGCTCAAATTCCAGCGAGACGTCCCCGAGGTAGATCTTCTTCTCGAAAAACAGCAGCGACTCGGAGTACCACCCGAGCAAGAAGGAGTCGGCCCAGTGATGGGCATACGGCAACCACATCCTCACAGGAAACTCCTCCGAACATCACTGAGAGGGACCCGGTGCCACAGGCCCAACAGCCTCCTCCGTCAGGAGTGCATGGGCCACCAGTCGGAAGAAATTTTACCTTGACAAATGGGACGGTCATTTCTCCTTATGAGTTTGGAATGAATGACAATCAATTCGGCTTGCTACTGAATATCATTTAAGGGTGCCTATGTTTGAACAATGTCCAGCCGACGCCGCCACAGCCCACTCCGGAGCAAGCCGAGCCGACACAATCAAGGCATGAGAGGAGAGTGGTAAAAGAAAGGAACGGGTCCGTCACCTGTATGCCAACACCATTAATCACCACCTCCGAAAAGAAAACTGTTCGATGAATAAATTATGAATGAAAGATAGCTGGAAGACATCTGTGATCATGTCTTGTATGGAGTAGAGTTCCGAAGAAACGTCCCTATTAGGGCCGGACAGAAGAAAGCCAAAGAACCAGTTAGACAAGAGGTTCCTAAAGCTTAGAAAGTCGACTCGAGGAAGATATCCGGGGTAAGCATGATCCCCGAAGAGAACGAACCTCACCTAGGAGGTATGCCAAATATACTCGGTTGAATCGTCCAAGAGAGAAAATCTTGTCGATAATGGTCAAGAAAATTTTGGATATCCAATGGCCTAGACCCTTCTTCAATAACAGAATAGGTAAGGAAGCAAAGGCCTATTGTGCTTTCCACAAACAAACCGGGCATCCGACTGAAAAATGCATCCAACTCAAAATGGAGATTGAGACATTGATTCAGAATGGACAACTGAAGGATCCATACTTCAGATAAGAACGGGGACCGATCGGAAGGAATGAGAGAAGTCCGATGCACAAATCTGTAACACTCCCACCTCCTCCTAAAAACACGCCGCCTCCCGAAGCAAGAAGATACGAGGAGTATCCAGATGAGAGGGACTATGAGAACTTACCCTATAGTGGAGTCATCAATGCTATACCTGGGGGACCAAGTGGAGGAGACAGCCGGAATGCTCGAGAAAAAATTGCACAATATATCCGGAATGGAGACCTGGTAAGAATCCCCGTACCTCCAAGGGGGTAAAACACCATCTCTTTTGATGACAGCGAAATACCCCCCCCCACATTCGGAGGTGGAGATACCCGACCCCCCCCCCCCAATGTCCCGTTGGCGATTTCTTTGGTCATTGCCACATACAAGGTCAACAAAGTGTTGGTGGACACGGGGAGCTCTTCGGATATTATATCCAAAAGGACCATCGACCAAATGAATTTGGGAGATATCGAGTATGGGAAGGTACAAACTTCTCTATCCGGATTTGGGGAGGCAGATGTCACGCCCATTGGAACCATCAATCTGCAAGTATTGATGGGTACCTCGTCGAGAAGAATAACTCAAACTGTGTTATTCCTTGTAGTGGACAAGGAATTCCACTATAATGTTATCTTCGGGCGACCAGGCCTTAATCAGTTCCGAGCCATTTCGTCTCCATTACACAACCGGGTCAAGTTCTCCACTCCTTAAAAGGGTCAGAGAAGAACTAGGAAATAGACAAGAATGCTACATATTATCTACAAACGTGGCTGCAAATCCGATACTTCCAATATCCAATGCGGCGAATCTACCACATCCTCCAAAGACTGAGATCGGGGTAGGGGCCTTAGACTACAAATTCCCGAAGTCTGTTCGGATCGAACCACATGAGACCCTAAAAGAAATTTAGATTATTGAAGGGAATCCGGACAAAAAGACTAAGATTGGAACTGATATGAACTCGAAAGTGGAGCTAAAACTAATAGCTTGTCTCAGAAGGAACTCAAACATCTTTTCCTGGAGCACGGATGATCTCAGGGGGATAGACCCGAGCGTAGTTGTTCACCGTCTGAACATGGACCCAACAGTCAAACATATCCAACAAAAGAGGAAGGATTTCGGCCCAATAGAAGATGTTATCATCCCTGCCGAAGTAGATAGATTATTGAAAGTTGGACACATCAAGGAGGTCAGATATTCGGATTGGGTCAGCAGCGTAGTCCTAGTCGAGAAATCACCAGGAAAGTGGAGGATGTGCAATGACTTCACTTAGCTCAATAAGTTTTGTCTGAATGATCCATATCCTTTACTTCGGATCGATCAGTTAGTAGACTCTACGTCCAGATGTGCTTTGTTAACTTTCATGGATGCTTATCAAGGTTTCTACTAGATTCGGATGGCACAAGAAGATGTCCCGAAGACAGCATTCTTCGCAGCTGGAGGAGTATACTGTTTCAAGGTAATGCCATTCGGACTCAAGAATGTCGGAGCAACATATCAGTGACTCGTGAACAAGGTGTTCAAAGAAGAGCTCGAAAAAACCATGGAAGTTTACGTGGACGATATGTTGGTCAAAAGCAAAACTGAAGAAAGTCACATTGAGCATTTGAAAAAATACTTTTCCATCCTTAGGAAATACGGGATGAGCTTAAATCCGGAAAAGTGTACCTTCGGGGTTAAACGATGAAAGTTCCTCGGATATATGGTTACGGAAAGAGGCATAAGTGCTAATTCGGAAAAGATTCGAGCTATACTAGATTTGCCTCAGCCCAAGAATGTTAACGAAGTGCAACAACTCATCGAAAGAGTTTTATCCCTTAGTAGATATATCTCGAGATCAGCCTAGAAGAATTTGTCATTCTTCAAGATCCTAAGGAAAGGTGGCGGATTCGTGTGGACCAAGGAATGTGAGGAAGCCTTCGAGAGTCTCAAAACTTATTTACTCTCAAATCCGCTCTTATCCAAACCAATCGAAGGAGAACCCTTATACTTGTACTTGGCTGTGACAAACGAGGCTATGAGCTCCGTACTAGTTTGGATCCAAGGAAATGATCACTTGCCCGTTTACTATCTAAGCAAATCCCTTGTGGGGCCCGAACTCAGATATTTTCGCATTGAGAAGATGGCCTATGCATTAGTCCACATGGCCCGAAGACTCAAGCCTTACTTCAAATCAGACCAGGTCGTTGTCTTGACTAACGAGCCCCTCAAGCAAGTAATGGGAAGGCCGGATCAATCAGGAAGACTTTCGAAGTGGGCAATTGAACTAAGCGAGTATGATATCTCGTACTAGGCTCCATTAGCCAAGAAAGCCCAGGTACTAGCTGATTTTCTAATCGACTTCCCGGAAGAGGGCCCTAAGGATCCGGAACCCACTGGTCTCGAGCTGGTGGATCCAGAGATACTACCCGAGGCACCCTTATCCGAGTCACTGCTAATAAAGGAAGAGGAACTAGACCACGAAAATGGTCTCTTCGGAGAACAGTGGATGTTCATTGTCGAAGACTCGGATACAGTAATGGAAATTGCTCCATCCGACCCAACGGATGTCCGGACACAAGAGGAAAAAGCGAAATTCGAGAAAGGCTTGGAGAAACAGACGACGGCCTGGATTTTGCAGGTGGACAGATCATCCAACGGCAGACATGGAGGAATAGATATTCATCTCCGAAGTCCTGAAGGAACCCAAATTGACTATGCAATTACATCAAATTTTCGGGTGACCAACAACGAGGTTGAATACGAGGCCCTTTTGGTGGGTCTTCGGATGGCAAGGGCACTGCAAGTGAAGAGAATCCGAGCTTACACAGATTTTCAGATGGTCAAATCTCAATATTCCGAAGCCTTTATCATCTGTTAATTCCCCCCTCCACCATCGTCTCACAAAATATAGTTGTTACTAAATTAATCGTAAATTGTTACGGTGAATCTTGTAACAAAGGTATGAAACGGGTTCGAGCATGTGCCAGACCGGACCTGATCATCATTATTTCGAACATTGTTAAATTCGGGTTGGACAGAACCAGTACTTCCAGCCAGAGATCGTATCAGAGAACTCTTATACCTCATCCTACCAAACAAATCTTATACATAAAGAAAATGCAATTGAAAGTCTTCACGTGTAATATGTTATTGATATACATGTAAATATCAACTTACCGCCAATTAGTACACTATCCATAGAACAATCTCCAATATCAATTGAATGAACTATATCAAGCATAGATCCAAAGGTCCTCATAATTGGATTCATGTTCATTAAAGAAATTCATACTCCCTCCGTCCCAGCTTCATCTTCCCATATTTCATTTTGGTTGTCTCAACTTCATCTTCACATCCTTTAAATGGAAAATCTATCTCCTACTTTATTTACTTTTTTCCCTACTTTATCAACATCTCTCATACTTTATTCACTATTTTCCTTACTTTATCACATTCTCTCATATTGAATTCACTTCTTTCTTAAAACCTGTGTCCGGGGCCACGGGAAGTTCAAGTCGGGACGGAGGGAGTATTCAAAAGTAAATCATACAAATATGAAGGTATAATATAAAATTAATATTTATTGAACCGTGTGATATTGATTACTTGAATACAATAAAATGAGTGCATGGATTCATTTAACGTTTAAATTACAATCAAAGTTCGTATTATACGGAGCAGGAGATTGACCAGTTGCTGGACTTTGTTGACCCCGTGTTGCACGCTGATAGCTGCGAATTGGAATTGCTATCAAAGTAAGATTTCAGTTTATTCAAGCACGTTAAATTATTGTTATCATGTTGGTCTAAAAAAATTTTGAAATTCCACTGCGTCTGCTTAGAGTACAATCTGACCTAAAATACCAACATCTGGTCCCTCCTTTGATTTCTGTTACTGTTCTCCAGGCCTCTCGTTTCTCTCCCCTAATTCTCCCTTCTTTATCCGGTTTCTTGGAGGAGTCGTTCTCTACAGCTGTTGCATTCCTGGTAGTGTTTCGTGGCTTGCTGCCAAATCTCAGAATCCTCTATCTAGTATATGTGACTTCACCTCTCTTCTGATTTCCTCGGTTTCTCTTGGTTTTACTGTAGGCATCAGCTTGTGATGGGTTCTGCTGTGCCAGATTTATCTATGTCGGCCAGTATGGTTGCGTCCTCTCAGGCCAGCCCTCGACCTGGTTCAGGCTCTCTTCCTCCGTCCTTTGTGGCAATAGCAAAAGCTCTGGTGAAACCTGCCCAGTTGATATTTGGTACAGCTTTGAACCGAGTCCAGTCTTTTTTTT
The DNA here is from genome assembly GCA_036897095.1 of Plantago elongata. Classification (NCBI taxonomy): domain Eukaryota; kingdom Viridiplantae; phylum Streptophyta; class Magnoliopsida; order Lamiales; family Plantaginaceae; genus Plantago; species Plantago elongata. The sequence continues at coordinate 8,976 of JAYMSP010002313.1, forward strand.
TCTCATCAATTCTTATTCTCTAATATGGATAAAGCTCGTAAGTTTTTGGATCCCAAGGTCTGCTTGGAGTTTAATGGTATGCCTTCGATTACCTTTTCTTATTTAGAAGTCCAGTATCTTGTAAAATCTTTCGATTATACTCTGGTTGGGAAATTCTCCTTTGGAATTCCAAAAATTTTTGATATTCCAAAGATGATGAAGGAGTTGAGTCTTCAAAGAGGCTTTAATGTAAGCTTTATGGATGTGTCAAGTGGTTATCAAATTATTTTGTGAAGAAGATTTCAATCTTATTTGGCTACTAGATTCACCTAATGTTGCGGGTATCCCATTCTATCTATTTAAATGGTCGCCTATGTATTCTCTAGAGGATGAATTGTTCATGTTTGGTTATCACTGGAGAAACTGCCAATTTTTTATTTAAAAAATAGCACTGTATGAAATTGGTAAACTACTTGGTACACCTGTGAAGCTAGATGGTTATACTATGCACAGGGTCAAGCTTAACCAAGCTACTTTATGCGTCGAATGGATGTTGCTAAACCTCCTAATCATATTTGGATTGAGGTTGGGGAAAGGAGTAGTTGTTTAAGTGAATTATAAGATTGTTCCTCCTTACTGTAAGTGTTGTAAGAAGTTAGGTCATCTGGACCTTAATTGTGTGGCCAATGTTCAGTTTCCGTCCATAGTTATAGCTTCTTCTAACCCAAAAGAAGCTGTTGAGCAAACTCAGGAAGATAATTCAGTGGAAGTTCTTACTAATTTAGCCCCAGTTCCGTTGTTGGAAGTACCGGTAGTTACCTTGGAAGATGAAAGAATAAACATGGAAGATGATCAACATGATAATGATTTTTCACCTGTTAATTCTTGTGATGTGAGTAGTTTGCAGGTTTTGGAGACTCCTCTCACTGTGAACATGGTAGAGGATAATCCAGTGGTTTATCTGTTTTCTTCAATTCTAGAGATGTAAAAACAGGTTTTTTTTGCTCTAGATCGAGGTGGAGGTCAAAGTAACAAAGATGGTGAAGATTCAAGTATGGAAAAAGGTAAACCTTTTAAGGCCTTTGTTGATGAAAATTTTATTGGAGATGTGGATTATTATGAAGGAGTTCTTTCAAGTTCGGATGAGCCTTCATCGGAGGAAGTAATTGTCCCAAGCGAAGACGTCAAGTGGTTCAAGTAGGAAGAAGAAGCGAGGGACTCCTCATAAAATCTTTGAAAGAGAAGGATTCAAAATACTTGGCAAAAGGTAGTGACTTTGTTTATGATATTGGTTAATGCGTTTTGAAATTGACTTACAACAAGGTTGGTTTGGAAATGAATGTTTGGTTGAAAGATTGGATCTATTATTGGGTTTGGAAAAAACTGTAGCACTTAGTATGGTTATAGTAGCATCGGTTGTGGTTTATTATATTGGATTCTAGTTTACTATGTAGTAGTACTAGTTTGGTTTGACTTTTATAATGATTCTGAATTGTACACGGGTTCTTATAAACCCCCGTGACTTTTTTATCGCTTTCAATAAAATGTAGAAAATTCCAAAAAAAAAAAGTTGGTGGACAGAATAAGTTGTTTCGAGAAGCATGCTTTGAGTATTCCTTGGGGTTGCGTATTTTTCTGGTGTTGAGTTTTGGACATCTTATTTATTGTTGTAATAGGTTTCGATACTTCTATAGTTGTGGTATGGAACCGGTATCTATGGTTTAGATGATGTATAACTATTTCCTTTGTAATCGTTCAGTTGAGAGAATTACTCGTGCTCTTAACTCATATTAATAAAAAATTTAGCCGCTTCAAAAAAAAACCTACTACAATTTTCCACTAACTTTATTTCCATCTTAGACCCACATGCATTATAATGGATAAGATTATATTCTTTTTATTTTGCGTGTCGAAAGTTAAAGTGGACAACATAACTGATACGGGTAGAGGGGAGGTATAAGGTGGTGCAGTGGAATGGAGCTAGAGTGGTAAGGAGGAGGTGTAGAATTCAATCCCTCGTGAAGTCATAAGGTGAGTTTAGCCGTAAAAAGGGTTGGTGTACATGATTAAAGTAGTTTTAATTTTAACCGTTTTAAAAAAAGAAGAAGTGATAGGGGTGGAGTATTGTGATTTTTACATTGATTATTGGTGTATGATGTTTTTCTCTTTGTTACGAGTTAGGACTTCATGATTGATGCGAGTCCAGCATGATTTAAATTGGCAACCATATATATCTGACAACGAGTCGAGCAAAAATAATCCTTGATGTAACCTAACATGTTCAATGTAAAATAGAATTGGTGATTCCTAACATTAACTTCATCAAACAAACTATATTTTTGCAATTTAGCTTATAGAAATGGCATCCAAAGCATATATAGAAGCTCGCAGGGCTTCAAGAAACAAGCTCCACTTAAAAGTATGATGTCCTTGTAATTGGTTTCTTTTGCATGTTCGATCGGCCCCAAAGCTATGCCGCACAATAATACCGTCAAAGACATCACTAAAACTATACATCTCCAAGTCTCCAACTAAACGTTCTTCTTCTCTGCCATTTTTTAACTTTGCAATAAATAAAGTTCAATTGCTTTAGATTAAGAACTTGTTAACTGATGAACTAGCTCGTCCAGTTCAGTAGGTTTTTTTCTTTTTAAAACGGTTAAAATTATATTAATAAAAAACAATAACACAAGTAATACTTTCAGTGAACAATTATAAAGAAAACAGAAACATATCCAAACCAAATATCAAGTTCTAGACTACGACTATAGAAATATCTAAACCAATTACAACCATCAAAATGAACACGAAATTCATATCTCAACACCAGTAAATACCCAAACATCAGGAAATGCTCAGCATGCACTTAATCAGCTTAATCTGCACCCCGCACCTGTCTTCACCACCAAAATTGAATCGCGAACTCATGAACAGTTTCATACTAGGATACAATTCACCGTCAATTTCAAGAGAAAATTCGATAGTGTCTATGTTGATGTCCACACTTTGGTGCGTGCTGGTTTGGTATACACATCCATCAACCCTTATAACATTCAAGTCATCTTTTATGTAGTAGTTAGACACGTCCAACACGATAACTAGTCCACCTCAGTAGGTTGGTTTGAGCTCTTCATTATTTATCACTGATTAATAAGGTATGGAAGACTAAGATAGACACATTCCTTTAGTGAGTGGGTTTGCTAGGAAGGCATTTAATTTGTTTGTGCATTCTCCTCTTCTTTTTAACTTCAATAATTATAATCTCCTCTTGCACATAACTTGGAAAGGCTTGCTTAGCCACATCTATAATTAAGCTACCCTAAGTTCAAACTAGTACCAGATATACTATCCAGCTAGGTCTGATTAATTAACAAGTGCACTGAATATCTTGAAATTAATCAAGTAAATTAATCAAGAAGATAACAACATCTAGATTAGAGTTGATATGCACACTAACACTAGCAATAATGGAGTTGAAAAGGTGGTTGCCCCCACCACATATATATGCCTGCTACCGTGCTACCTATTTATAAAAGAACTTGGATCTTAATTAACATGGCCGGCCAACAAGGGAATATGCATGGCGCTTGAGGTGTTATATATGTGTGTAATTATATTATATAGTTAGTTAGTTATATAATATTCACCTTTTGGATCTGCAGGTTAATCCCACTCAAATTTGCCCACCTATTTGCCCACCTAGCTCTTCTTATCATTGATAAAGTTCATGAATACTAAACTCTTTCATACATACTGAATAAATTGCCTCATTTTGATGATTTGATTTTGATAAATTATTACTTGAATTTTCTTGCTAGAAATTTGAAGTATTTTTCTTACACAAATAAATTCCGGATTGAACAGATCCCAAAGTGTATGGAGAACATGAGTAGCTAGCTCTGGCTCAGAAGTTCAATATTGAAAAACTAATTAATATTAAGAATATATTCTCTTTAATTGTAATTTTAAAGTTGAATTGAATTAAATTAAAATATAATATAAAATATTATTAATCAGAATTGAATTGAAATGGATTAAAGTAAATTGGAGTAAATGAATTTTTTATTACTTATTACAATGTAATACAGATCTTGTATATATCTCATGTATGTGACTCTGTGCATCGATTGAGTCCACTTGCTAGCTAGTCGCGATCGGCCAATTAACATATCCCATGTATGTAATGTCCAATTGTCTAGTTAATTGTAGTTGGAACAATTAAGGTTTCTTACTTTGTTTAAATAACTTCGAAAAAACAATATGAATAATGCAAAAACTAATTGCATGCGTTCCTCTGATCAAATATAGGAATTTGCGTGTACATTTATACTGTTCAAGTATATTCTAACGTGTAGCAACATTTTAATGATCCTATTTAAAAATCATGAATTTATGACTACTTCAAGGGATCTGTACCAATTTAAGAAACACAATGAAACTCAAAATCCTCTTGCTAAAGTATATAAAAAACGTAAAGATTAATAATAATTAATTAACTAATTAATTAATTAATCATCAACATAACTCTAATTAATTAGATGATCTTACATCATTGCAACAATCACTTCTCCAATTACTTCTCCAATTAAGTAACAACATTCGATCCTCAAGAAGTTCAATGTCAACCCTCACCATTAACATGCACCAGCCTAATTAAATTTATTTCCATGCATAACAATACCATGACAGAATTACAACCATCCATTAACAGAAGCACCAGGATGGCAAATTGGTTGTACCCCAACCCCAAGAAAATCTCTAGTTTCTCCTCCCTCTTCTTCGGTAGCGAGACGACGACGCTTAGGGTACATTTGCATTTGACTGAGGGCAGAAAGGTCATCTACAGACCCCTGATCCACTTCACTCCCTAGTCCAGTACTTGTCACTGAACTTGTACCATACAGTCCACACAACTTGTTGCTAGTACCATTACCAATATTCCCATGATCATGATGTACTTGCACATTATTGTCATTGCACTTTAACCCAAAGTTTCCTAGGAATGAAGGGTCAGTTGAATTTGCACCAATCTGAGCTGCTTTTTGCAATAAAGCTGTAGCTGACATCAATGTGGCTGTGGATTGTTGCTGACTTATTTGGTGCTGATTGCTAAATAAAGATGGGACACTAACATCTTTCAAATTATTGCTCAATTCTTGATCATGATTTGACCCATTGCTTGAGACTTTATTATTTCCAGTAAAGTCCCAACTATTAAAAGATTGTGGTGGATTACCAAGGAGCACTTGGTCATGGATGAAGCTACTCAATGGGCTCGACCCGATTGACATTGATCCCATAGGTTGCATTTCTTGGAAGTGTTTTGGTATGGGGTTTTGTACAGGAGTAGGCATCCAGAGGGACAGGCCACTTCGCATTGGGATCGGTTCTATGTTTTCGTCGTTGCTATGGGAGATTGGCTTGAATATGGAAGGGAAATGTTGTATGGGAGGTGGAGCTAGTGTTGGTTCAATGAAGTGGTAATTGAGACCTGCAGCTGCATGGTTGTAGTTCATGTGGGTTGCTGCTGTCACTCTTGCTGTTTCCTCGGCTAATGCGTCGCAAAAGGCCCTATGAGTGATGAAACTGTCCCTCCTGCACGTAAATATTGGAGAATTAATATAAATTACTGAATAATACATAGGTTGCAAGATTCTTGGTAAGTATGATGAGATACATTCAAAAAATAACAAGAAGAATCAGATTGGTTAATTTGATTCTTGGAAATATATATTGGAAATGGGAGATACCTAATTGTTGACCAGTTTGTAGACCATTACATAAATAAACATAGAAACTAGTGCACTTAGATATTTAACTGATAATCTGTTAATTTTGAAATATTAATTGGTGTATTTAGGTCTAATGGTCAGAAATTGTAACTCATTGAGAAGACAGAGGAAAACAACAATGGAAAGGATCCTAAGTTCCCATAGGCATGCACTTTAAATTATCTCAAAGTCCCCTCATGGGTACACATAAGTTTTCACTTTTTAGAAATGTAAAGAGGCCCAAAATCATTTACCTAGAAAACAAGAGAATGGACCCTAGATGAAGAAAAATCCAAATGGAAAATGGTGGCTGAAAATTAACACATAGTGCCTAAAGTTTTGTCTTCTATGTAAGACCATTCGATCTTTCTTCTTTTTTCACCCACACAAAACTATATATAAATCACAATATCTACAATTTCAAGGCGCATCAATTTCTTATACCAATAACTATTAAAAATGTAAGTTAAAAACAACCACATTAGCTGTATTCATGCATCATCAAAGAAAACACATGGTAATAACTTCTTCATTTCATAAAAAAGAGGTGAAATGTAAAGCAAAATTTGAGAGATAACTTGAAACCACACCTTGAAAAGATTGTCCCACAGTCACATTTGTATTCCCTAGTACCACAAGTCTTAGAATGCGCCTTCCAGTCTGATTGCACGGCGTAACGCTTAGAGCACTTCTCGCACTTCCACTTCTTTTCTCCATGCTTTCGACAGAAGTGCTTCTTGATCCCGGTTAGGTCTCCAAGAGCTCTTGAGGGGTGGTGGTGGATGCACGTTTTCTCTGGGCACACGTAAACACGCTTTCTGACTTCCTTGCTAGTCCTTTGCTTTAGCTTCCAAGGGAGATTATGTCCTCTTCTATGCAGTTGCAGATTTTGATCTCTTTGGAAACCCTTTCCACATATTTCACACAAGAATCGGTTTGTTGCCATTAGGGTCTTTGGAGACAAGGCTATCACCTCTGCCTCAGGATCTGTAACATAGCATAGTAGAACACATAAATTTCTTACTAGATATATCCCGGTTTAAATCGCTGCCAAACAAGCAGTTGTCAATTAGTATGAGGTGTGTTTTTCTCAATGGTAAAATAGAAAAATAGACAGCTTTAAATGATGAGAATATCCATATCATGGATTATATGAATATTCATGTGAATCATGTCTATGAATCATTTACAGGCAATTTAAATATAAGACGATATTGTTGCTTGCTAGTTTGCTACCATGATCTGCTAAGATTCCGGCAAGCCCTTTGTCGTTCTGATTCATTTAAACTTAACCACAACCAGGAACATGACAACATGCATATACTAATTATACAGTTAGCCACTGAGAGAAGAAAATCAAGAATCAAAACCTGGGGTGCCTGGAAGATTTCTTTTCTTCTTTACTGGGGGATTATTGGATCCATTGATTGGGTCTTGCTGGGCCGAACCGATCGAAATCACTTCATGTTCTGTCATCTTGCTTCTTTTAAAAGGTAATTTTCCAGATGTGATTTTTCAGTGTGATGTATAATGGTTCCAAGAAGGAAAAAATAAGCACACAAGCTAAAAGATACCTTTTGCTGTGATGTCAAAGAGAAGAGCACTAGGCTAGCTAGTTGGTTGTTGATGGTAATGGAGCAGAAATATACTACTACTACTACTCTTTGCAAGTAAAGATCAGTTCAAATGGAATGAGTAGTAGTGGCTAGCTAGCTAATTAAGGATTTGGAACTTATATTAAGTAAAAAAAACACACAAGCAAGGAATATTATTGAACTTCTCTTTATCTCTCTCTACCTCGTTTGTTACAGATTTTTAACTGTTTCCTGTCGGAATAGAATAAAATAATTAATTATTTTCCCAAAATATATAATTTGGCGTTAATTAATTTTGTTGCTTTAGGTCCATGGGGAAATGTAAAATTAATGAAAGGTGTATGATGACACAGATGATGAGGTCTGGGGAAAGTAGGAGTCCATGCCTTTCTGATTGGAATGATTATCCCATAATTGTATGCCTTTTGTTTTCCTACATTATATATTGCATTACAATAAGATTGTTCCAATCACCAAACATCCATATAAGTTTATTATTCCTTTGATTAATTTCAAGAAACCCCACTCTCACATTTGTTATAGGGTTGATGATATTGACATCTTAATTTGATGTGGATGCTTGGCTTCAACCATGTATAAGAAGGGATTATTAATTCACCATTGATTGAATGATTAAGTTAATCTTGAAGATCTTCAAAAATATCATACACTACATACATATAGAGTCTTGTACACTTGACTTGTTGTTTTTGCTATATATACAATTCTTTTTCACCTGCAAACTGCATGTACTTATCCTTTCACTATACAAAGTACCCTACTCCATTCATCCCGTTGATTAAGGTATGGTATTAGCTGTGTGACAGTGATATGCATGTAATTAAAGGTAATCAGTATTTCTTTTTTTTGGTAAGTGGGGTTTTGTGTCCTGCTAAATTGGGGGAAATAAAAATTCCATATATAATTAGTACATGCATTGGGATGGGGATGAAATGTAAAATTATGAGTTGTTTAAAGTCAAAGTGTTAGTAGCTGAGTGGCATACTGAGACAAGAGGTTATGGATTTGATTATTTAAAATGGTTGATTTATTATATCTAAAATAAAAAAACTAAAAATTGAAAACCGAATCAATCTTTTTCATGAATATATAAAACCTAAAATCATATATACCGGTTCGGGTTAATTGTAAAATTGAGATTTTAGTTTTAAAAACTATCAAATATGTTAGGTTTGCAAAATGTTTTGAATTTTTACTATACTTCATATGATTATAGGAGTAGTACTAATTAATTAGACTGCAATACGTACTAGATCGCGAAGTCCAAGTAGAATAAAGTTGGCGACGAAAACAAGTGAGTCTTGTGAAGATTTAAATTGAGAATCTATATATATGATAAAAGTGATGATTTAATTGATAGAAGAATTATACCACATAAGTAAATATTGAGGTGGTATTTTGAAGCCCAAAACAATTGATCAACTATACTTCATATGATTATAGGAGTAGTACTAATTAATCAAAGTGCAATACGTACTAGATCGCGAAGTCCAAGTAGAATAAAGTTGGCGACGAAAACAAGTGAATCTCGTGAAGATTCAAATTGAGAATATATCTATCTATATGATAAAAGGGATGGTTTAATTGAAAGAAGAATTATGCCACATAAGTAAAGATTGAGGTGGCATTTTGAAGCCCAAAATAATTGATTTATTAATTATGCTATTTTCATGGAAAAAATTTTCATTTCAAATTTTGATTCCCAGCAAGTCTATTAGTTCATCAGCCCAGCAGAATTATATTTTCACAAAATACGTTCAAATTAATTAGGAATCCTCCACATTTCTTAAACCATACGAATAATTAAATACAATATTAGGCCACAAAATAAGATAAATTCTTAATATTGTATGAGATTCATATCATAATAATGTATTTAATATTAATTAATTATTTATTTTATAGAAATATCATCCTCAACCGATCTTTTATATTTTAATTTGGTGTGTATTTTCAGAAATAAAATAAAATAATAAGTAGATAGTGTAAGAGAGGAGATATAAAAATTAAGAGATATAATGGTTAAAGCATGAAATATAATCTTATAAAATTAATAAATGTTAATGGTGAGTTTCTGGAAGATGAAAGATTAAACTTAACAAAATCTCTAAAGTAACAAAATGTAAACCTTTAAAAATAACGAAGGAGGTACTATATTAATAATCATCCATATATATATATATATATATATATATTTATCATATATATATGATAAATTAGAATAGAGTTATGTGATATGATATATAATCTAAAATCTTATATAGAATTCGAGGTAGAAAACAATATTAATTGCAAATGAGCGTTATTATCAAAATTCATTTCGGTGTAAGAATAAAAAAACAGAAATATATATAGAGTAACTATCTCAATAATATTAGGTTGATTCTTCAAATAATAGAATGTAAAATTTTAGGAAGAACAATAACGATAATTCATATAAGAAGTAGGAGATGTATTGAAAGATAAATATTTGAATAATAATAATTTAATTAAGAGATGTGATAACGCGATGGACCGGAAAAGAAAAGTTATCCTATCATATTATTACAATTTTCAAAATCAATTTCATACTAATATTAGTGTTTTAATATATTTATATGGAATGTTAGAGATTATAGTCTCATTTTACTCATCATTCCATTGGTTTAGTAATAGAAGGGAGATGAGATTTAACAAATTGCCCGCCACTGAGGTAGTGTTAGTGTGTTCTCTTCAACTGAAAATCAGTTCAGTTCAGTTCAGCTCGACATAGTTATAATTTATACTTTACTACAATTTACTTCAGTTCAGTTCAGTAAATTTCAGTTGAAGAGAACACAACCTTAGTCCACTTATGGTTAATTATTTTCAACTATTATACAACTTCTATATTTTGCAAATTAAATGACCAACTCTATAAATTTATCACTACTTAACTCTTGAATATAAAATAAGGAAGACATCCGGAGAATTGGTGTTCACAAAGCCAGTTTCATTCTCTCTAGAGTAACAAACCTCATGTCCGTTCAAGAGTTGAGAATGGCTCTTCTAATACCGTCTCTATGTACATAAATCGTACCGCAAAAGACTTCAATTACTTTGTACAGTTTCATGACCATAGCAAGCCCCCTTGATGAACACTATAAGCTAGGATTAATGTGACAATAGATATGTACTTAGAGTGGAGAAGAAAAAGCATAAAAGTGGTGGGAAGAAGAGAATGAATCAAGTTACCTGCATCTTTTAATGATATATATAATTTTACACTAGTTTCGTGTATAAATCTGGTCAGGATTTAGACTCAAGTTACCTTACTACACAACTTGAACACCAAGTAGGAGCTAGTAAATTATAAACTAGAGACTAAAACAATGTGGGACAAACCCACTCAACCTTCTAACTTGAGCATTTTATTCCTCACTAACCCAATGTTCATTTTAGGCAAATAATGTTGATACGGGAATATGTCCAATCCGTCATTCGGACGTCCCAAGGGTAGATCCTAAGACATCATGGTATTACAAGGACAAATCTCCAAGGATCCGAGCCTCCTACCATCCGAGGTCAAGCTTGGCTTAAACGTACGGAGAATACCCAGATGAGGAGGCCCGGACCAAAATGTTACATCCGAGGATAACAAGTCCGGACCACCATCACGTATGCATACATCCGAACCTAAAGATAATCGAGTGTGGCAAATCATAATACATCAGTAGCAGAGGGCTCAACCTGTTCCGGCCACTTTGGTCCGGAACCTTCACTTCGAATGTAGTAACGTACAGGAAGACTCTGATGCCCTCAAAGCCTACAAAATGACTAATCTAGCCCTAAGGTCCAAAATTCTAACATCTGAGGATTGGGACTTTTACCTCAACAAATAATATATTAATCTGAAGCTCTTACAGAGTAGCTTACATATATATTTGTCTTCTTAATTAACAAATTATTAAAAAATAGTCTCAATGTAAATACACCTCTTAAGGCATTATTTACTTCACTTTTCCTTTATAATTTCCAACACTACAAATATTTGAAGATTCACAATGTTACTTGGAAAAATTATCAAGAAATAAAATAATGACATACTTATGAACTTAATTCGAGCGCGCATCAAACACACAACACACTGACATATATGAGTGAAGTGATTGGAGCTTGAAAACTCTAATCCACACTAAATGAAAAAAAAGGTACTCTAAAAATGTGATCATTCCATTTGAAAATTCAATTTAAAGGGAAAAATTTCAATTAGATATGTAATTATGAGTCGTGAACTATATTCCAAGAGAAAACTACGTTATATGAAGAAAAAAAATTATTAAGAAAGTGATACTTCTAACTTTGAACTCAACTTAAAGGGTAAATTAACTATATGAAATAGAAATAGAACTTTAAAATACATGTTGATGAAAATCAACTTTACAAATGTGATAATTCCAACTTGAAAATTCAAGGTGAAGAGCAAATCTTCTCCAAGGCTGTAATAATCGCAACTTGAAAACTCTAATGAAAAGATGAATTTAATAGTTAAACATTAATCTACTTATATATTCCCTCTGTTCCGAACTGAACATCCCGCGGGGTCGACACATATTATTATGCAAATAATTAAATAATGTATATTTATTGAAAGTGAAATAGTGAATATAAAAGTTGTGGGTCCAGACAAAAGTTTTAATGTGGCCAATTGGGTTTCTTTTAATTATAATAGTGGATTGTGGGGTACAAAAATTACCAAATATGAAATGTTACAACGAATTTGAGACAACCAAAAATGGAATACGAGACACAAATTGGAACGGCGGAGTAGTATATGTTCAAACTTAAGAATTCATTTCAAATGGTAAATGACAACGAAGTGCCGCTCAGTTGGTAATACATTGCACCTCCAACAATATATTGGGGTTCGAGTCACCTTTACCGTTTAAACCACATTAAAAAACCACTTAATGTGAGAGATAGTTCCAATTTTTTAACTAAATCTGAAGGGTAATTCATATATTCCAAGAATAAATAATTTAACTTGGAAATTCAGTTCCAAGGGTGAAATCAAGCTTTTTAGAAGTTTCTTTTGGAACCCAATTTCATTGGTAATTCGAGCTCTAAAAATGGAATATTGCCATTTTAGATCGAAATTTCATTGGCAAACTATTACATGGCGAAAAAAATTAATATTGAAGTATAGTGCATAATTACATCTTGACAATTCAATTAAAATATAATATCATTAAGAATGTGATAATTAAAACTTGGGAGGCTTATCAATAATAAATCACAGTAAAAATAATTTAAGAGAGTTAAAATTTCAAGTTCGAACTCAATTAATATGATAATTGTAACTTTAAAACTATACTCAAAGGGTAGACACAACTTAAGAATGATAATATTACAAGTTGAGAAGTCAATTCGAAGGTCAAATTCATTGATATTATAATTAATCTTTTTTACAAGGAGGTGTCTAACACTAGTGTTGTTTTCTCTTTATGAAATTATACTATGTTTCATTTGTTTAAGAATTAAAGATACTTATACCGTAACTTCACCAAAAAACTTACAAATTGCAAACAATATTTGAAACTAAACCATACCATACGTAGAAAGAACTTTAAGGAAGGAAGGCTGTCAATCAATGGATTATATTTAAATGTAAACTGACTATAATAATAAATCATTTTAATTTGAAAATTAAGGGGCTGATTGGGATAGCATTTAAATGCCTCCATTTGGTTCGATGAACAGTGATTTGGCCTAAAATACACTTAAAATACCCCATTTCAATTTCATTCCAAACACAATTTCACAAAAATGTTCATTCAAATGCCATGCCAATCAGCCCCTAAGTTGTTGGTAAAATTCAACTTTAAAACTATGATAAATCTAACTTAGAAAACCAAATGTTTAATAATGTTTGGGGGTAGTGTTATATCGATTTTATTAAACTATAGTCCATGTTATATTCCATTTATGTAATTATTCAAAAAAAATTATGTGGTCCCATCGTCACGGATTAATAAAATTACATGCCCTCAACCCCCCATCGAGGGGGATACTTCTTGGCAGGAGACTTTTTTTTGATCCTCTTGCTACTTTTTTGATTTCCATATGGGTGAAATTAAGAAATTATATTTTTAGAATAATAATATTTATATGTGTGGCGCGGTGTATGCATATCACGAGGTTGTTTTTTAACTAATCCTATTAATTGTGTTCCACACTTTTGTATTTTCTTAAATTTGAATTGAAAGAATATACATTCTTTTCTATTATTATTTGAAAATTTGTACATGTACTAAATAACATGTAAGTATAATATAGGTATTTTGGATGAAGAAGGACTATCTACGGACACCACGATCAATAAACATTGTTTATACGTAAGTTTGACTATCTTATTTTCTCGATTAATTTATTTTGTCATCTCTCTATATGAGTGTGGTTATTTCTATCTATTGTGAAATAATAGATTTCTTTTTTTTTTATTTATTGTAACTTTGAATATTTCTTCTTATTATTTATTAAATGAATTATTTATTAATTAGTTGTGATTATTAAAAGTTAGAGATGTCGTGACATGACCATGGGGGTAGTAGGTGGTTTTAGTACTAGTTGATACTTGTAAAATCTGTATATCTGTGAAACATTGGTTTGTGATCATATTTTCTCCATTGATTTTGTGAAGAATTGCAGCAGCCATGCCACGTGCCCAGCTGGCTGGAATACTGGATCAATAGGTTAACCAGTAAAAATCAAACAAAACGACAATTAAAACTCAGCGTTAAAAGGGAATAATCGTCCTAGCTATCTAATAATCTCACACTTCGATGATCCATTCATGCATTTCTAACTTAATTACTCCTATTTGTCAAATGAAAACAAACAACAGAAACAATACAAAACTAAGCTATATATGTCTATGTATGTTTTATACTACTATAGTCTCTGACCAATTTGCAAGACTAAATGCTTAATTTGATATTATCTATATAGCTAGACGTTATTATTAAAGAAGTTTAATTAAATTAAAATTTCTTAATATTAATAATTAGATTAGAATTATTATATATATACGTGTGAGAGAGAAATTGATGAATGAGAAGAGGTAGGGAAAATAATTATTTTATGGTATTAGAGCCATGTAAATCTACAACGAGCATTGGTCATGTCTCTCCTCTTTTTCCTCAATGTTTTGTGAAGAAAATATAATTTTCGTATAACTTAACATCACATCGAGAAAACGGAGTTTTCCGAAGATTCAGTCGTTGGATTGTCACGAAATTTTGACAAGAGCAAGATAACTCGTGGAACTACAATCTGGATGGTTGAAATCGAATCAAATCAGGTTTAATAGGTCAAATTGCGTTCTCAGTTAAGCAACAGATTGCTAAAAATTATGATCCGATCTCATATGATATTTTCGCCAGGTAATATCTCATCTTTTTCCTCACTGTAATCAATGTGATTGTCCTTGCCTATATCTCTTCTGTATCTTTTATCCCCTTTATCTTCCGTTGCAGAACTCCCATATACAGAACCTCACGTTCGATATATTCACGTATATACAAAACATCACGTTCGTATACCTCTTTCGAGTTCTCCTCTGATCGAACAACCCACTGTTGTCGATCACCTCCCATGTTCGAACAATTTTCTTCAATCTGTCGAACTTCTCTTCTAATCGAACAGCACACGTTGTCGATTCTCTTCCGCGTTCGGACAATTTTCTTCAATCTGTCGAACTTTCTTCTATCTTCCTGCAATTTTTCGCAATTGTCGTCTCATGTTGTCCGGCGGACAATCCTCCGGCCAGGTCTTCTTCTTATGATTACGCAGTGGATTTGTCTTCTTCTTATGCAGTTGAGATGTTTCTTTTCTTGCAGTCTACTGCTGCGTTTTCTCCACGCGTCATTGATTTCCTCGAACAACGGTATACGCTCCGTTCTAAGAACAGATTAAGCTCCTGAAGTCGCACGTCCTGATCAAAAGGGTTCTCCTCATCCCCAGATCAACTTGACGGGCCACCAGGCCATCCCACACAGCTTCCTAGCCCGAAGCTCCTTTTGTGGTTAGAGTTCGAGACTTTTTTGTTCCATCTCCAGTCGTTCGAGCTAGTTGTCTGAAGCTCTTGCTCCGGTGTATCTTGGACTATTGTGGTCACATGATGATCCCTTTCTGCCTACTTAGGACTATCTCCATGTGATCACTTATTGATCCTTCTTGTTCCACCTCTGTGTGGTCTTATATCCTCTCCTCTTGGATGTCTCTCTATGTCTGCTCTGGGTGAACTTCTTCCACCCGACTCTTGCAAACTCGAGCACATCACTGGAGTAGGGTACAATATTTGGGTCCTTATTGCCCATAACCAACTGTCCATGGTGTTGTCCATCGTTCGGTCATACATTTTGTCTCGCTTGCTCTCGTACAACATCAACGTAGAACGTCATGGGTGAAATTTGTTGATTCTTACCTATGAGTCGATTTTTCACCAAAGGACGTTCATAAGTATTGTTTGACGTTATTCAGAACATTCTCAACGTTCATCAAACTTCAGTTTCGGCTGAGAAGGAGTATTAGAAGAATAATTAAATTAGAATTTCTTAATGTTAGTACTTAAAAGTATTATTAGACTATGATTCTTTAATATATATATATATA
>JAYMSP010002314.1:0-24967 GCA_036897095.1 Plantago elongata
ATGTCCTGGTCTTTTGAACATTTTAGTTCAAATTGCTAGGCAACAGGAGTGAGGATTTTGTTGTATAAGAAGGAAAATATGATTCTGAATTTCCAATGTAAGGAAAATTGTGTTTATGTTTAATTTAATGTAATTAATTATTATTAATTCTAATTTAGCATTTGTTTTAAATTTTCAATTATTGAATTTCTCATAATATCCACGTCCCTGATGAAGTGTTTAATCAATTTGAAGTGTCGCGCCAAGTCAGCCAACGGAGTGTGTTTTTATCGTCCAGTCAGCGAAAAAAATGTGACCTAGGATCAGTTCGCCGCTAATTCGGCGAATTATGACCAAAAATTCCAATTCGTCGAAGTTGTGGACTGAAAATCACAATTAGTGCAAAGTGTTCACTGCACGTGCAGAAAGTCCATAGTTTTGGACCAAATGTGCCTTTATCCCGATACTAAAAGTTAGAGCAATCTCTATCCCAATTTTTTCTTATATGGTGATTTGGAAGAATCTGACTGTTTCTCTATATTTCATCCATAGAAGCTTTTCGAGAAGTACGTAATTTTATATTGTAAGAGATGTGAGATATCAGAAAATCATTTTTAAATGCTCAAATTATGTTTGTTCCAATTACAATCAAACACATTTATATTTGGAAAGAGTTTAAAATAATATTTAATTGTACAACTAAGCTCCATCATTTAGGAAATGTATAGTACTAATATTTAGAGCCTCGTGAGCATAATTACTACTCAAGCTGACGTGACAATTTCGAGCACTTCTATAAGTCTATTAATTAGTTTTTTTCGAATGTATTTTGACTAATTGTATAATGTTGAATTTGGTATTGATTGTGGAACGTTTTATGTAGTTAAGATGTGGTGTATCATATAACTCCTTATGATTTAGAATTTATATATATTTAAATTTTTTTTGGAGTTTACTAAATTTTCCTTCAAATAAATATGATTATTCATACTATAATAAATTGTTCTCTCAATTTAACAACACCAAACTTTAATATTTTATTAACAAATTAAATTAGTTACATATTAAATTATGAGACAATTACAAATTAGTGTCATACCTAAATCTTTCCTACACTTTAGTGTTATGTAAAAAACTTCCTACAATTTAGTGTTTATAATTTAATTTTAATTATGCTTTCTAACTAAATATTAAATATAGTATATTAAATAATAAAAAATAATCTATAATTATCTAATTAGATTATGTTTAAATTTTATACGTTAGAGTAGAGTGATTATACAAGCATCATCAAAATAATCAAGCATAATTCAGTTTTAACGTTTATTATTATCTCTTGCGGATATAATTGCAAGCATCATTTAACATTATATCACAAGCACTATCCAATATAAAACAACATCGTATTAGCAAGCATCATTTATCACTATATTACAACCATCATCCAATATGAAAAAAGCATCATATTAGTACTGCAAGCATCATTCAACATTACATTGCAAGCACCATATAATACAAGTATCAAATACGAAACAAACATCATATTAGTACTGTATGCATCATTTAACATTAAATTACAAGCATCATATAATATAATCATGACAAAACAATCATCATATTAGTAAAAAACCTGATAATGAAATATGTAGGAATTTAAAAGGTTGATCAATTGATGATGATGCGTGTATCAATGGAAGATGCTTGTTTAAATTGTTTCAACTCGCATGTGAATGTGTTTTAATTTGATTTCCTATAAACAAGGGATTGATTTTTATCAACAATAGTGTTTTTAATTTTAAATCTACTAAATAATAATAAAATTACTAATTTATAGAAAGTTTATCACCAATTTGTAAGAAGTTTTTAATGCATCACTAAAGTGTATGAAGTTTCTAAAAGTTACACTAATTTTAGTTATCTCTAAATTAAACATTATGTAGGTTCTAAATGATATAAATTGAAATAATAATATCCCGAGTATTTATTAAACACTTAATACTCCATTTATAAATAAATCATTATATATTAGGCATATACTACAAATAGACACTTTAAAAAGTAAAAATAAAGTATTTAATGTATTGGATTAAATTAGAACAACCGTTTTAAAAACATTTACGTTAATTCTCACATTTTTCTACTTTTTACTCATTATTTATTCAAATATTACATTATATTTTATATAATTAGATTGAGTTTATTATAACTGAAAATTAACTTTATTATGTTATGAATTTATTATTTTAAGGATAAAATAAGTAGAGTCCGTAAAAGATCGGTAGGTGTTGCACAGAAAACGATGACAAAAGCTTGGTTATCGCCTCTTCTTGGGTTCATATATATTAGCTAATTTAGATGATACGGTGGTGTCTACGTACGTACATAGGGGTGTTGTTGCTAGGGATCAACATGGACAGTGTTATTTGTTGACCTCAAAATTTGTGACTAATGGGTTTTTCTAAAAGGTGTGGAAGGTTTAACGAATAAATTAGAAACTGAGTTGCTTCAAAATTCTGAGTGGCAAGTGGCAACAAGTAGAAATTAAGATTAAATCTCTTAAGTCTATATATTATTGATTTGCATCTTCTTTTCACATTATAGACGAAACCAAGGCATTTGATGTTGAATTTTGAAGGAGAGAAGTGATAAAGTAAAAAAAAACATTGAAACAAAGTAGGAGAGGAGGTGATGTAGTAGAAAAAAAATAGATAAAGTAGAAGATATATTGTATAAAGTAGGAGCGAGATTTTTCATTTAATGGATGAGAAGATGAAGTTGAGACGAACCAAAATGGAATACGGGGAGATGAAGCTAGGACGTAGGGAGTATTTGATTTTAAATGACACCTTGATGTTGAATTTTTTTCCATATTCTCAACTGTTACTTTTAGTTGTTAAAAACAACGGATGATTGTAGCTTTTATTTATTTGATAAACGTGTGTAGTTCTTGCTTGCAATTGGTTACATTTAAAAACTCTTATTGGATTACAAATCATGTAAATCGAATAAGCGTCTACCATCTCAAGATCAGACTCCACGAGATGGAATAAATTTTAATGAAAGTGGAAGTTTTAAATTAAAACTATACTAATTTAAAAGTATATTCTACATGTATTGATTGTTTATCCAATAGGTACTCAGTTTATATTACTATTCTATCCTCCGTAATATAAACATCTTCACATTAACTTCAATGGATGAAAATAGACAAGGGAGTCAATAAACAAACATGTCCTTATTGGTTTAAGATAGATGGCTAAATGATCACAAAATTGGCTCACTCTCGCCCAACAACGTACAAAGTCCAAAAATTCGTCCAATGTTACATATATGACACTAAACACATGATTGACAACATGATCAATGCTCTTGATTGCATTTCTTTATACACCTACACTCAATTTAATGTATCTTTCACATATTACATATTAAACAAATTATTTATTATAGATCATTTAGTATCAATTAGAACTATAGATACTTGACCATAAATAAGAAGTTTGTGTGCAATATGCTATTATGAATTGATCAAAATTACAGTGGAAGAGAGCAATCCATATGCATAAATATACAAGATGGCTAGAGACCGTGTCTCGCTTGATAATGCATGTGAGGTACGTCTTCCACTTACTGCAAGATGCCAGGGGGATGGACGAATGTACAATTTACCTACTGCATTAGCGGTGACTTCTATTGTAGATAGTGGTGTCGATAACTTACTTGCAAAAAATCATATTATGGTTGAGATGATGAATGGTGACTTGAAGCATATAATTGAGTTTCTTTGATGCTAGCTTATTTATGTCAACCACGACTTTTGTCCATGGATAAGATGGATGGTATTTATATTAAGATGTCAAAGCTTATTCTAAGAGAGTTCTTAGATTTCCAAATATAAGATAGGGAGAATGAATGTCACCAATGTATACTTAGCAGGACGTCATTATTACAATTCAGTGTTGATTCTAGAGGAAACATTATATTTAGAGGACTTTATGCTACGTTTTGAGAGCTAGAAGAGATACAGTACTCCCAATCAATTATGTCGGTATCATAAAGATTTGATATGTCATTGAAGATCCATTTAAACTCATATGCAATACGATATTAAGCCTGATTCTTATGCAACATAACTACTCAAGGAAAAAAGGTTATTATGTGGGACGGGTTCCAATGACCAATATGCCTTGTTTTGAAGTGCTTAAAAGGATTTTTTTTTTGGGGTGGGAGGGGGAGGGAATTTTATGCATCAACCAACAATGCCATTCAAGGTTTGTTGATTATACTTGACGTAGACTTACGTTAGATAGATAGTGGTTCCGGGAGGGATCTAACATTATTAATGCAACAATATGCTCTTTCAAAATGTGGGATTCATTTGAGGACCTCAAACATAAAAAAACATGTGACTGCAAGTAATGGCTACCGTACGTCAATAACACATCCCATCAACTATATATTAAAAGGAAGCCATAAATTTGAGCTAGTATCATTGATCGAAAAAACAAGGATAAGGTCGTGAAGCACATGGATTGTCGTTATGTGTCCCCATGCAAAACAATGTGGAGGATATTAGAGTCCCATATATTGCATTATACAATTTATGTTGTTAAGCAATGGTCGTTCGTTTGAAGAATGAGAAGTTTGTTCCTTTCAAAGATGGTGAAAATGCATGTCAGATGTCTTCAACAAAGTCAATGCCAATTAATCGCAGTTCTAACAGTGGCTCAAGCTGAGCAAATTAGATCCTTGAGTCCGGAAGCTATCTTATGCTAAAATTCCTCGCTGGCATTATTGGAAAATGAACATAAAATATGGTTCGTGTGTAACAAAGAAATAAAGTTTTGTACTTCTGGTATAATGGTGTTGACTATGATGTGCACGAAGATCACAAGGATCATTTGAAGCTATGCCACTCTTATGCAATGATGGAGAGTATATTAGTGTTTTGAAATGGGCAAGTCTATGGGAATTTACGAGTATTTTACGTCACCTTTTCATTACCATGTTGTTATCACGTAGCATATCAAGGCCTGTGAAAGTGTGTAGCAAAACATGAAGTTTATTATCAAATGACATTAGATACTTTCAACAAAAGTTACTTAGCAATCACGGTACAATAAATCTAATTAAAGACTTCCCACATCCAATGCAATAATCTCAGTTATTTGGTGATATGCCCGTATCGGATGAGTTTGTTATATAAGATGCTACTAATCAGTTTGTATTAGATGTTTGGAGTTGCAATGGAATATGACACGATGGTTTATACCCACAGTTGACTAACGGGTAGCGTGCCATGTATTATGTCTATTGTATATGGTCAAAATAGCGAAGCATTCTTCTTATAAATCCACCGAGGGACACAAAAACCTTTATGTGAAGAAATATGCGCTCTGGTTTGAGGATTATAGAAGATATTTTACTTCCTGTTGCATCCAAAGGGATTGCATGCATTACTCCTTCTTTATAAAGGTAGGACGCCAGTCCGGCATATTCGAGGTTTAGAATACGTTAGCATAAATTACGATGTTTCATCATGCAATAAGCTCATGATTCAGAGGTCACATAAGGAAGCTCGACTTATTATTTGGGATAAGGCTCCCATGACAAACTGGCATTATTTGAAGTGGGAGAAAGGAGCTTGAGTGGTGTGATGGACCGTTTATGATATTTTCATTTATAATTTTTCATGTTTCATGGTGCATGACATGTATTTTTATATAAATTTAAATCAATTTAATTAAAAGTCAATAATATACAAAGTATACATGCCAGTCTCGGATAATTACATCATTATTTTGGTCTTAAAAATCATCGGAGTTCTTTTTTTTTTTTTGGACACAATGTTGCAGTGTACCATTTTTAGACTTGAATGGGTATATTCTACGGGTACTAAAATGATCGATGCACAATAATGTATTCTTTTTGGACGGGTACATTCAAGAGTTACCAAAATGACGTGTCCATGTTGTAATGTATATTTCTTTTGGGGTTTTGTCAATACCACATCTATAATGTACCTTAACAAAATCAAAATATTTGTATTCAAGTTCATTTCATCATCCGAACAAAGAAATCGAAGAAATATGAATAAACTTCAGACATTAATTAATTTTTTTTACAACCGCTACACCCAATCAGAGCTTGGCCACCTCGACGGGTCTATTCCAGCTCCATCCATCAGAGCTCCAACAATAGATCCCGGAGCTTGAAGAAGCCCTGACATCTTCAAGCTCCAACATCAGAGTTGATTGTTGGGTTTGGAGGTTTTATGGGGAAAACCGAATGTGACTACTTATGTATAATATTTTCGGTAACTAAAAAACCGTTAGCAATATGGTAAATAGTGCATTTTGTAAAAAGTGTCATGCGTTTAACATATTCATTTCCCATTTATATGTATAAACTTTAGAAAAGGATTATAACGCCGACAACTTTTTAATATGATCGTGTCAATCTTACTAATGGAACTCTATTCGTTTTTACAAGTATGAATGACTTCCAATACAATATTATAGGCGAAAGCATTTCCTCACATAGAGGTTTCTACTTGTTTGTCAACTTTGATATACTATAATTTATTTATTTCATATTTTGAACTCTTCCTCCATGTCCCGTATCGACGGGCCATTAACTAGTTTTATATAAATATAAAAATATCATAAAAATATATAATGTGTGTGTAAAGTTAACATTTATTAACATTTTTGAGTTTTGGATAGCTTTATTTATATATGAAATTATAACGTATGATCATACATATATGACGTAATACCGGTTCAAACGGTTTTAAACGGCCCATCCGATCCGACTCTGGTTGAACCCTTTTTAGAGGTTGTCCGGTTTAACTGTCCGGCCTGGCTTTTAAAACATAGCCAAATAACTTATATATTCAATATTCTGTTAATTAGATTAAAGAGTCATAGTTTGGCCAGAGATTTAGAAGAAGAAGTCAATTGTTAGATTCTTTCCAAGATGATAAGGCGAGTAGA
Organism: Plantago elongata; assembly: GCA_036897095.1. Taxonomy (NCBI): domain Eukaryota; kingdom Viridiplantae; phylum Streptophyta; class Magnoliopsida; order Lamiales; family Plantaginaceae; genus Plantago; species Plantago elongata. Next base: position 6,975 of record JAYMSP010002314.1, read on the forward strand.
TTTAATAGAATTTTTAAATTATTTCAACATATCTTTTTGATATTCTAATTTTTAGATATTCCAGTTTTAAGCATAACAATAAGAATAAAGTTGTTGAGAACATATTTAAAAAAATTAATTCAATAAATGATACTAAATTATATGCATGAGGTTATTTCAGGGGTTTCGGGGGTAAAATTTTAAATTGTCAAATGTAAATTGTTTATTTTTTAAATATTGGATATTTCTACTAAATTAATTCAATATATGACACTAAATTATATGCATGAGGTTATTTCAGGAGTTTAGGGGGTAAAATTTTAAATTATCAAACGTATTAAATATAAATTGTTTCTTTTTTAAATATTGGGTAGTTCTACTGATGCATATCAACGTCTAGTAAATGCACCATGTACAATTCACAAATATGATGTCAGTGTTGCAAAAAATATATAATGTGTGCTATAAATATTACCTTAACAAAATACTAAATATGACAACATAGTACAACTCAGTTGGTAAGACGTTTCACCCCTAACTAATAGATGGGATCAAGTCATCCTTCTATCGTTTAAACATAATACAAAATATTAGATACACCGGATCATTATATTAGTATATGTAAGCAATGTAAGTAAATAAGTTAATTTGGTCACACGTGGCAACCTGGAGACGGCCTCGTGGTAAGATTAATATGAAATCAAGGAAATATGGTCACTCGTTATTCATACGCAATTCCTTAATTCTCAGGTCACATCACCGGCCAGATGAATCATTCCCCTACTTTAAAAGTATGCGAATACTATATTTAAATAATTGATGTAATTACGGACTCAAATTGTTAATAATTAAATAATTATTTAATGTACAAATGATATCGAATGTATTTTTTTATATATAAAATTTATAAAAAAATTAATTTCAAATTAAAATAATTCAATTGTACTCCTACATTAAACAAATTATAAGATTTTCTTGTTATTATCATTGCTACTTATATAAAAAAAAATTAATTTCACCAATAATATAATAAATATTTCCTTTAATTATGTAGATATTCTCATTAAAAATATCAGTCTATATCAACATAATTTATAATATTTATCATAAATGGTATATCATTGAAATTTTATGTTAACAATTACATTTTGGTCGGAATAAAATGGATTACGAAGTACCGCTTTATTGGTAAAGTCGATTCCTCTCTAATTAATAGATCCAGTTCGAGTTATCTTTAGCTATTTTAAAAAAAATGAAGTAGGTGGGTCTCCTTACATAAGCGGCCATTTCAAATTTCTGTGGAAATTGACTATATTATTTAAAGCTTATCAATTTAAACGTCTCTGTCACACAGATGAATTTGAGAAAAAGTTGTGATAAATTCTTTGATCTGACTTAACTCTTCCTTCTTAACCCCTCTTTTAATCTTGGTCTATAATACTCTTTCTCCTCAAAAACAAAATTCCACCACCTCTACTTATTTCCATTTGTTTATATATCTATACACCAAAATTCTTCAACTTTTCCTTTGTTTAGGAGATGGGCTTTTTGAATTTTCTTTCTCCATCCATAAGCTTGTGGTGATTATGTTGGATTTTATATCGATGATCGTTTGAAAATGATGTCGGTTAAGGAAAAAAGGGACATAATCCCTGCAATTCCTTTGAAATTTGGTGTCGCTGCGGCAATTTCTCTTGGTGGGATTTTCTACACCTTGGTCAGGATCAGAAGAAATATTATCAGACCTCCTAAATCAAAACCTCCTTCTCCAGGTTAGGTTTTTGCCCGTTTTCGAATTGTTTGATTGTGATCAAGTGATCTTCTTTCAAGCTAGCTCATCGTTGTTTTACTTTTTAGTTATTCTGAGAACCCCAAATCTATTAGTCGGAGTGAACCGTTGTTTTGTTTTATTGCAGGTAATTATCGTTTTCCTCCTAATTCAAAATGGGAAACTGGTGTTCATCTCAACCACCACGACCGTGTTTTCCAGGTAATCTCCAAATTCTCAAATTACTTGTCTTCTTCATGTCTTGTTTTCCGGATTTTAAATCCGAGTTTAACTGGTTTTATTGATTTTAATTGCCTGCATCATTTTTATTGTCTAGTACAATATGCTTGGCTTTTGTTCATAACTTGTCTTATTTATATATTGCTTTCGTTAGGTTATTTTAACGAGGAGTTTATGGTTTTAATCGTTAGTCAAACCGGCTGTGAATCTTGACTTAGTTCCACCAACCGTAAATATTTCTGGGGTTTAACCCAGGGGGTTATTTGTTATATGTAGGGTAGTTTCCATTTTGGCTAGGTTATGAAGTTGTACCGGACGGAGAGAGGAGTAGTACTTTTGGAATCATTTTTACATGATTAATGCTCTCTCACAGCCTCACACTTAATAATCCTAGTGCTCTTGCTTGCTGTAAACTATGACAGAGTATTTGCCACTAAACCTATAGTCGATTCAGAAATATTGTGTTTGCCATTTCAATAGTAGATATCTTCTTTTTTACAGGATTCATCACTACCAAAAGTTTCGTCTACAAACTCGGTAGGTGATCTGTCTTCAAGTGACCGGTACAATGGAGATAGGGATGGCATCGATCTTGTAAAAGATTGTAAGTTGGTTGTCACAACAGACACTATTTCTGCTAGAGCAAACTCAGAATCTCTTGTTCCTGAAGTAGAATCACTACCCGAGTACAGGGTTGCGGAACAGCACAATGACTATGACAGAGAAATTAGGAACCTGCGGTGTGAGGTTGAAATTCTTCAAGAGAGAGAGAGGAACCTTGAATCTCAGTTGCTTGAGTTTTATGGGCTTAAAGAGCAGGAGACTGTCATCATGGAGCTCCAGAATCGGCTCAAATTAAACAATATGGAGTCTAAGCTGTATAATCTTAAGATAGATTCCTTAAAAGCAGATAACAGAAGGCTGGAGGCACAAGTGTCTGATTACGGAAAAGTTGTAACGGAACTTGAAGCGGCAAAAGCTAAGATCAAGGTGCTAAGGAAGAAACTTAGGTCTGAAGCAGAACGAAACAGAGGACAGATTTTAAATCTTCAAGATAGAGTTATGAAGCTACAGGAGCACGAAAAGAAGACTGATGACGATGAACACCATGTCGATACACAGATACAAAAAAATGAAGAATTGAAGGAGGAGTTAGAGGAGACGAAGAAATCTTACCGTGCTCTTCTGCTGGAAAAGTCTGAGTTGGCTCAGAAATTGGAGTATGTACAAATGCTTGCTACTTCCGTTATAGATAATGAAGAAGTAAGTCTTTGTTTTATTGCACCTTGATTCTCCTTAGTTCTTATTAAATGGAATCATTTTGGCTTGGGCATTTTTTGGTTGATTGACCACAATGCCTTGTGACGTTTGATAATATTTTAGTTTAACATGGTTTTGATAAGATAAAAAGCTTCCCCTATGTTTTCTAAGAGGACCTTCCTCCTCCAAAATGAGGAGGCTGTCCGTCCACACAAAAATGATTGTTTTTACCTTTTTTCTACAATTTCTGGCTATATGCCTATTTTCGAAGCTCATGGAGTAAAATGAATGGGCTTGTTGCAGTTGGCTTGTATTATGGTTTCTTTATTTCTTGATAAATATTGATTTGTATTCCTTGGCTATTTTCTGTATCAGGTGCAAGAACTTCAAAAAGAGAGTCGGCGTGTAAGACAAGAGAATGAAGATCTGAAGAAGGAACTCGAGCAAATGAAAGCTGACAGATGTACAGACATCGAAGAGCTAGTATATCTCCGGTGGATAAATGCATGCTTGCGCTATGAACTGAGAAATTACAAGCCATCCTCGGGCAAAACCATTGCCAGGGACCTCAGCAAAACGTTGAGTCCCAATTCGGAAAGTAGAGCTAAGAAGCTCATTCTTGAATATGCACATAAAGAAGGGCCTGGAGACAAGGAAATAGCCGACCTTGATTCAGACCAGTGGTCATCTTCCCACTCTTATCTCACAGACTCTGGTGAACCTGATGATTGTTCTGTTGATACTTTGTCAGTGAACAAACCAAATCACTCAAGTAAAACAAAAGTCTTCTCCAAGTTGATGAGGTTTCTTAGAAGAAAAGACGGGCATCATAATGCTCTACAGGCATCACCATCACGATTGGAGAGAGCTGCATCCATGGATGATATTGCAAGCATGTCTTATAAATCAAGCATCACAGATGTTGGGGCTGATAAGACATCAAGAACTTCATCGGGTTCGTCTAGGCTTTCTTTAGATTTCCCAAGATCTCGTTCTCGAGGCCAAAAGAGCGGTATGGGGGAAAGCAGCAACTGCTCTGGAAGAGCCAGTGCTGATGGGCCCTTGAATATATTCAGACGAATCGACTCAATAACAGAAGATGAGAACAATAGGGTTCCAGGTATATTGCCGTTTGAAGAGGCTCAAGCTATAGCTAAGAACGAATTGGTTAAATATGCAGAAGCTTTGAAGAATTCCCGTATGAGATCATTTCAAAAGAAATCTTCCGCATTGGACAATTTCTGATACAACTTCTTACCAGTTACCTCGTCTTCTTCGTTATAGTTTATGCATACAATGAGGAAGTATAGCAGGTTTTGGACAGACATACTTTGATCAGTATAGCTAGTTACTAACTTTGCTTTCAGAAGGTGTGTACATATGTAGAATTGGTCCAAATGTTTGGCCTTGTTTAATGAATAAGAAGCTGGTAAAGCTAAATTAAATAGCTTCTTTTGTATAATTGTATCTGTCAGATTATCATATCTGGAAAAGTCCAAGGTTTCATTTATACGTTAGGCTATGGAAAGAAACTTGTTGCATTTATTATGATAGAGATGAAGATATTATGTAATGTGACCATGGTTTGAATTCTTACTGAAGCAATTCTAGAATTATTTAAGAAGATATTTTGGACGTATATCCAGACATCCAGTGGTTTCAACACATTGCTTAATTAAGAAGATATTTTTAATATAATGATGGAATTCAAATTGCACGGACCAAGAATTGATATTTTAAATTTATATCCGACTGTACAATTCGTCCTATAATTATGAAAAAAGCCACCTCATCTTATACAATTCAAACTCAAGTTAAATACATAATACCTGAATTATTAATAATAGACACAAAACCCCCTAAGTTACCGAATTAGTATCAAACCCCTTCGAATTATTAAAAAATGAGCATAGAATCCCCATCCTTTATCTTGTAATGTGTGTGAGGTACACTCTTATTAGGTGCGATTATAAATTTTTGTTTAGGGAAATTTTCATCCAACAAACCTTTTAGATATTGCATGAACGATTAGATCATCAATGTTTCATATTTTACGGAAATGTGCATTTTTTGAACTGCACTGGATTCTTATTTAAAGTTAAGGACAAAACTCATCACTTGTGATGATGTCATATGAGAAGAGTAAGAAATGCAATTTATTTTTCATTTTCTTTAATTACTATGTTTTTTCCTTTTCTTTAATGAAAATGTCACGTGTGCTGCACATGTTGTCCTTCATTGTAATATTGTTTGATACATACGATACTGGACTGTAATAATGTTTCAGTTATATGGGCTATGATGTAATATTTTGGGCCGATTTTGGAACTAGCCCATTAACCTTAGTTTGTGACCATTTGTGGACTTCATTGTAATTATATGGACTAATTGTGTGACCGTTAGAAGTGGTTTTGAGGCTGTAAATTCACCCATTTTGAAGTGTTTTAAGTGTCTTTTTGTGTGGGAAAATTTGTGGTATCATATAATCAAAAGTGTTCATGGCTTCTTCATCATTATCAAGTCGAAGTGGCCTGAGGGTATGCTAATGAAATATGTAGGAAGAATTGCTCGAAAATTATGGTGATACGTCTCTCAACAACATCGAAATATCCGGAGCAATTGTTCCATTGTTGCCCTGTTCATGGTTTTTCACACTGGTGCTTGCTAATAGCCAACACATCTTAACCAACAAATGATAGAGCATAGCAAGTTGAAGTTGAGAGGGGCATGAGAAGGCTTGAAGAACAACTAGATAGAAGCAAGAACTGAAGATCAGATTGCAAGAGGCATAGCAAGAATTGGTGAGCAGATTGATAGGAGCATTGGGAGATTAGAAGCTAGTATTCTATCATTGTATTTGCAATCTGTGAATCTGTCAAGAAGCTAGAATGGTGTATTGAAGAATTATGTAATGCAACTTGAATAATGACATGACATGAAGTTTTCTATTAGATCACCAAAAGTATCAAAATAACATCATTATCAAGTACCAAAAGTTGCATGTTAACTAGCAAAATAACATCATTGATCAAGTACCAGTTTTAAACTAGAAGCCCTTAAGCCAATTACAAAATGTGCTAACAAAAACCATGAGATATAACAATGAAGATCAAATTCAGTTCAATGGTCAAGTCATGCAGATTTCTTCTTTGGATTGGTCTTCTTTGAAACTTGTTTCTTTTTAGCTTGTTTCTTTGGAGCTGTATGTGTTGCACTGCTCTTTCCACTCTTCCTCTTACCCCTTCCTTGATTACTAGTTCCTTCATCAAATTCAGTGTTAACACCACTACCACCTCCTTCATTAGTGTTAACACCACCACCCCCTCCTTCATTTGTACTTTACTACCACTGAACCATAACAACCAACCAAAAATTATAAACAATACAAACAGAAATCAAACAAGGCAGAGTAATGAAATGAGCATAAGTTTACTAACCTTTGCCTTAGGTTTGCAGCTCCTTGAGCTGTGATCTTTTCCTCCACATTTCTTACAAGTGACTTGAGCCCTCCTCATACCATGTCTAGCTTTTTATTTAAATGGTTGTTTGTGTCTTGTAATTTTTTGTCTACCCATTTGCCTTTTAACTACTGGGGGTTCACATACCATATCCCTAAACTCCAAATCAACTGGCCAGAAAGGATGTTGTGGTATTGGCTAGATCATGGTAGTATAGGCTCTCAAGTAGGCTGCTTTGGTGTAGTTTTCAGAAATGTACCTCTCACCATCCTCCCTGTTATGACTTATAGCAACCCATGCATGCTTACATGGGATTTCAGATATATCCCATCTTTTGCAATCACAATTCCAGGAATTTAAGTCAACAATGAAAATATAATTGTAATCATGCACCTCATACTTTCTATCACATTCAGACACAAGAGTGCATCTCCTTGACTCATCCTTACTTGTGTTCAATCTTTTTAGAACCCTAGGCAATATTATTGCAGTAGAAGCCAATCCCTTATTCCTCCTCAAAGTCATTCTATTCATGATTTGACACCTAAGAACTTCCATGAATTTCAAAATAGAATGTGCTTTTATAGGATCAATCAAACTATTAAAGCTCTCTGGAGATGGATCAAATGCATGCCTAGATCAATAACTAACATCTACAACCATCAACCAATCATAAGCAACAACATTCACTTCTTTTATTCCATTCATACCTTTGTTGAATCCATATTTTGTGTATGTTGTAGATGCTTGCCAATAATATCTTCTCAGATCAGCTGAAGGGAACTTTAGCTTGAAGTTATCATATATATGTTTAGCACATTTTTGATATTGATAACATTAGGCACTTTTTTCTTGAGAACTTCTACAAGCCCATGTGAATTGAACATGAAAGTGTAATTAGTAAATAGTAATCATTCATTGTGAACTGAATAAACATCAAAGATACTGTAAAAGTGGAAATTGATAGAAAGTATTTACATTTTGTCTGTTAGCCATGAAGTGCCATTTCTTCTCAGGGGCAAATCCACCAAACTTGTTCTCAAGGCAGTTTACAAAAAAACCCAACTTGCCTTGTCTTCAATATCCACTACTGCAACAACCAGTGGAAATATGCCTCCCTCTCCATCTATCCCTACACAACTAAGAAGCCCATCACCATACCTTCCCTTCAAGTGACACCCATCAAAGAATAAAAATGGCTACCTGCCATCAGCCCTGCTCTCAATGTCTCCAATCCCAAAAAGAAGCTATGAAAGGTTGGTTGTAGCAATGTGGAGGAGGGATCATACTGCAACACAGTTAAGCTTCCAGGATTGCAACTTCTTATCATCTCACAATATTATGCATCAACTTGAATGCCTCAACATGGTTGCCCCAAATTATCTCTTGTGCCTTTTGCCTTGCTCTCCATACTTTCATGTAGTCAACATCAACCTTCAAATTATCTTTGATCCAAGCAGTCAGTGGCTTGATCTTAATGTTGGAATTTTTTCAACTCCTCAACAATCTTCTCAGATAACCAGTTGGCATCTACTTCCCTAGGATCAAATTTCCTAATACATTGATGGTTTCCCTGGTATGACTTAATCATCATACATTTTCCTTCAATCCTGGAAGCATGTAGCCTCCATTGCCATCCTTTGCCCTTGCAGCAAACAGTCAGCCTGAACTCATCATTTTTCAATCTTTCAGTAACAAAGCCCACCATGATGATAAAATCCTTATCCCTCTTCCTCAACTCCTCCTTATTTGCAAACACCTGACCCACGGAAAAATCTCTATCCTATCTCTCAACATCTACAAACTCATCTTCAACTAGTTCCTCATCTTCAATTTGAAGATCATCTTCAATCTCTTCCAACTGCACCAGTACTACTACCCTTGGTCTACCACCTTTATTAACCCATACATGAACACTCTCAGTAGTGTCAACCATTTCCCTCCATCAGTGTTGTCAACCCCTGCCCCTCCACCAGTATGGTCAACCTCTGCCTCTCCATCCCTAGTCTTAAGGCATGCCCCTTCATCATTATCATCATTTTGTGCCCCTTTATCATCATCATCACCATCACCAGGCTCATAATCAAGGTCATCATCACTCCCAGCACACCTAGTAAACCTTATCTTCTCATCCTCACTTTTATACATGTAAATTTGGTGGCTCATCAAATTCACAATCAATGTCAGAGGTGTCATATGGGATAGGTGTATAAGTAGGTGGTGGGATAAGTGTATCAGTAGGTGATGGGATAGGTGTATCGGTGGATGGTGGTGTTGTATCAAAGAATATGTCCATGAAAGTTACATCATCCATGGCCAAGTCAACTATAGGGGTGTTGTATAAGGCTGGATTTTAGATGGTGAAAGAGGTTTAGGGTGATAGACATTATCAATAGTGGTTGGTGGTGGTTCAATGGTTTGTGTAAGGGATTGTGGTGGTGGTTTAGTTGTATGTGATGGTGTTTCTATGGGTATTTCATCGTGTTTGGGATTGTGGTACAGTAATTTGTGTTTGTGTTTCAAATGGGATATGTGATGGTGTTTCAAGGGTGTTTGAGATGGTATTTCTATGGCATCTTGTGTTTCAGCAGAGGACTCAACATTCACATTAGACTCAACATTCACATTGGACTCAACATTAACACTAGCATTCACATTGGACTCAACATTAGCATCATGCTGCATTTCATCATCTGAACTATCAATGATAATTTATAAAATAGAATGTTGCAAAAAAAACTAACAGTGAAGTTTTCTGTTAAAGATGATGAAATAGGATAGTTATACCAATAGAATGCTGCATTAACTTTGTTGATTGAAGTTATACCAATAGAATGTTGCAAAAAAATCTAACAGTGAAGTTCCTGCCTAACCTATTTCATAATTTAATTTCAAGAAATGAAACAAAAGACATCCTTTCTTCGGCATGTCAATGGAGCTTCAAGACTGGACTAGTATCCATGGGTATCACAGTATGTATATGTCAAAGGTCATAATATCAGCTTCTTTTTTGTCTTTTCAATGTGTTGCCTCCTCATCCTCCTCCTCCTCCTCCTCATCATCATCATCATCATCATCATCATTATTATTATTAAGTTTGGCATTGTTGACAGCTAATTGAAAAATCTTTGGATCAAGAGAAGCATTGGGATGTCGAAGCTTTCTTTCGACAAATTTAGCTAGAGCGGCAGCCTTGTTCGTCTTCATAGGACTGCCAGGGTGGGCCGGCCTGGGTTGTAATCGAGTGGGCGGTGCATTGGAAGATGGAAGAGGAGCAAATTTGCTACCTGGTAAGGCCTTCTTCTCCTCTTCCGCCAGCTTCTCCATTTCTATCACCTTACTAGGATTATTTGTGGGGCAAAACAATTAAACATAAATAATTAATTGCTTTATTTTAATACTAACTTGTAGATGTATAGTTTATGTGGTGTACTTGAAATTCCTTAAAGCTAACCATTGGTATATTTGCGGCGATTTCGACACAGGTAGAAGCTCCATTATTGATTGTGGGCGGGCTCCATTGGCTCCGGTCACACACTCCTTAAGCCTTGTTTATTCCGTCTGTAATTGGCGACGTACGATTTGGACGGGATGGCTGAGTTTGGGAGTTGTATAATGAATAGCGGGATATACCAAAAGTTTGTGATTGAGATCTATTTATTGGAAATGTACGAGAAGGAATGCACTCAAATAAGAAGGTGAAAGATTCTTCTTGATGTTTATGTTAGAAATTTGTAATTGTGTAAAGTGATTTGCTTGCTAGAAATTTGTAATTGTGTAAAGTGATTTGCTTAAACGTATGATAGAGGTAACGAGATAGCATAGTAGTGGTGGACCTGGTGGTGGTTAGAAGAGAAAATATACTATGGTACGGACTACAGGTGACAAAATATACTTCGGCAAGTCGTTTCAATCAAGTTTTACTATAAAAGTTTTTCGGTAAAAAAAAGATTTAATACAATAGTTTATGCTAATTTGGACTCTTATATTAAAAAAATGAAAAGAAAAATCTAACTGGAAACTCTTTAGCACAAATCATTACAAAACGAGAGCCTAAATTAATACTCCTTCCGTCCCATCAAACTTCATACATTAGAATTTATGCGTAATTTTATGTAAAAAGTTAAATTAATGATAAAAATAAAGAAGGTGGGAAAATTGTACTTTTAGTGTCAAAATGTGTAATTTTTATGTAAAGTTGAAATTGTTTATTGTTTGTTATAGTGGAGTAATTTTTTTTTAATGAATAAAGTTTGGTGGGACGACTAAAAATGATAAATGTATAAAATTTACTGGGACGAATGGAGTATAATGTTATAATTCTAATATTTTGTTGTTAATATAATATTGTAGTTCATTAAGTTGTGTCCCAATGTAGTGTTTCAGTCCATTCAATCTCTAATTCGAATGATACCATCATAGTTTTTTATTAATTTGGAATCTGATCCCTTAAACTTATACACTTGTTATGAGGTCAAAATGATTTATGTAAGATGTTTCCATTTTGTTGTAATTGAGGATGTAAGAAAGGAATCTAAGCTAGGAACGACCGGTTTAAATCTGAGCTAGATGAATCATTTGAAAAGAAGAGTCTTTGTGCTTCCCGTTCCATTTTCGACCCGTCCTTAAATTTTGTGAATAACTTTCAAGTTGATTGATATAGAATTTAAATGTGCATTTTGATGGATTTAGATGAAATTGTGTTTGAAATGAAATTTAAATGAGAATATTTAAAATGTATTTTAGGCTAAATCACTTTTTATCAAGTCAAATTGACCAATTTTAATTCCATACTAAACCGCTCCATTTGTCTCTTGCACATGCCCCATTAATATTCCAGATTAACATGCTGGTGAAGCTAGGAGACTACAAAAGCAAGAATCCATAAATTCAAATTTGTCAAGTTACTCAAATACAATAAAACCTTTTTATTAAGTGCACATGTCATTTTTGGGAGTTTCACAATTTTTTCTCGACACATCAATCGATTTGCTCAACTAAATATATGTATAGAATTGTACAGAGACATATTAAATATAAAATAAAAATCAATTTTCCCAATTTAATATCATAGTTCGTATTTAGAGTCTTTTGTAAAGCTCAAGTAACACCTCTCCACTCCGCCGTAGAACGCCACCATGAATGGACGTATTATACCTCTTCTCCGCCGTGGATACGCCACCAAGTACACCGGCAGAGTAGTCAAAACGAACGAAACAGGCGCCATCGAAGTTTTCGTCACTCCTCCCGCCGTCATCTCCGACGTCCGCGGTTACCACCTCCCTCGCCGCGAACTCATTTGCAGAGCCACACAAATCCTCCACTCCGTCACTTCCCCCGATCCTTTCCTCGACCTCTACGAATATCTCCGAACCCTAAACCTAACCCTAACTCCCAACGAAGCTTGCGAAATCCTCAGAGCCTTCAAATCCCCTAACCTAGCTCTCCAATTCTTCCATTTCTGCTGCTCAGACATTCCAAATTTCCGTCACGACGCCTATACTTTCAACATGATGCTTTTGATATTGTCGAAGTCGGCTCTGCCGGACCGGATTGGTAGAATCGAAGAGATTGTTTGTTTGATGGAGAAAACGGGGACGCGGGGGAATATATCCACTGTTAATATTCTCATTGGTGCTTTGCAGGGCGTTGAGGGGTCGCAAAAATGCTTGGAGTTGGTGAAAAAATGGGACCTCAGGTTCACTCGTTATACTTATAAGTGTCTTTTGCAGGCCTATTTGAGAGCTAAAGTGGTGGAACGAAGCTGGAAAGTTTATGTCGAGATGACGAGGAAAGGGTATACTCTTGATATATTTGCGTACAACATGCTACTGGACGCTCTAGCCAAGGATGGAAAGGTCTGCTTAGTTCCGCGTTGTTGTTTTTGCCGTCCTTTTCTAAATTACAATGGTTCTAAATGCTTAATTATTATATCTTATATCTCAATTATTTCCTCTATTTCATGTGTATTGTTCGGAGCGTATGTATAATATGCTGATTAAGGCTCTTTTTAGCAAAATTTAAATTTGGCTGTTAACTTAGGTAGTTACTGATTGGATAGTTAAAATAGACAGATCATGTTTGTAGAGATATTTGTTTAGCACTTTGATTTGAGATGTAAGCTAGCTGATCTGCAAAGAACCAAAAAAATATATCTTTTAGGTATGGTAATATGTTACTACTATCTTTTTCGAATAAGCTACCTGAACTGGGCTATCAACTTAGCTAGATGGTAAGCTACCTGCTGGGTGACCATGTGACTAGGCATCCACGTACAAAGACTTATTTTTGTAAAATACTTGAAGAATCTCATCTAGCTCATATGTTATAACCTAGCTGATAAGATCGTGATAAACAGAGCCAAAGGCATACTTATGTTTAACGATTGACTGTGTGATAAGTATATGTGTAGATTGTTTTATCTGTAATGTAGAATCTGCAGGGTGTCAAATTATAAATTTTGTAGAATCTAATGGTCTGATATGCTGCAGCATCTTGCCAGGTTGATCAGGCTAATAAGGTCTTTGAAGACATGAAAAGGAATCATTGTCAACCTACTGAGTATACTTATACTATCTTAATTAGGATGATGGGAAGGCAGGGGATGGGGAAGGCCACGGAAGCTCTGAGTTTATTTCAAGAAATGCTCAAAAAGGGTTGTAAACCCAATTCCATGGCCTATAATACTATTATTGAGGTACTTGTTAGGAGCCGAATGTTGGAGAAAAGTATGACTCTTTTCTCTGAAATGGTGAAAAATAATTGCAGACCGAATGAGTTCACATACAGTCTCATTCTTGATGTTTTGACTGCAGAAGGACAGCTTGGTAGAATGGATGAGGTAATTGAAATGTCGAGCAAGTACATGGACAATTCAATATATGCATTTCTTGTGAGAACACTAAGTAAAACGGGCCATGCAAATGAAGCTCATAGGTTGTTCTGTTCTATGTGGTATTTCCATGATAGAGGAGATAGAGCTGCTTATCTTTCCATGTTAGAGAGCTTATGTAGGTCTGGGAAATTTATTGAAGCTATAGACCTACTGAGCAGGACTCATGAAAAAGGTATACTAACAGATACTTTCATGTACAACACTGTTATTACTGCTCTTGGCAAATCAAAGAAGATATTTCATCTGCTTGATCTATATGAGAAGATGAAGAAAGATGGGCCTATCCCGGACAATTTTACCTACAACATTCTGATTTCTAGCTTTGGTAGAGCTGGAAGAGTTGGTGAAGCTGTAAGGATATTTGAGGAGCTTGATAATAGTGATTGCAGGCCCGACATTGTCTCCTACAATTCATTGATTAATTGTCTTGGGAAAAATGGTAATCTTGACGAAGCACATTTAAGGTTCAAAGAAATGCAAGAGAAGGGTTTGAATCCTGATGTTGTCACATTTAGTACACTAATCGAGTGCTTTGGGAATTCTGATAGAGTTGATATGGCATATAGCTTGTTCAATGAAATGCTTGCTGGAGGATGTTCACCAAATATAGTGACATACAATATCTTAATTGATTGCTTTGAGAAGTGTGGGAGAACTGCAGAGGCTGTCGATATGTATTCAAAACTTAAAGAAGAGGGTCTGTCTCCAGATTCAAACACATATGCTATCCTTGAACGGCTACAGAACGGCTCACATAAGTTGCAGAGAATTCGGAGGAAGTATCTGACAAATGGTTGGGTTGTTAGCCCATTGAGATGAATTATTATCTGTTAGGCCAGTGCTGTTTTAAGTTGAATCGGCTTCTAAGCTGGGTTGACAGATCCAATAGAGGACCAGATTCTTAAGAGCTGAAAATTTGTTGAATGATTGGAACAAACGTTTAAGCCGATGCTGCAAGCAGGTGTCGTAGTTTGGAGTTATTCTTAGAAAAACTTCATAAGCCCTGGCCAGGTTCCCCAGTCGGATATCAGTCTTTTGTATATTACAGTATGTTGTAACATTAAAGTTTGGGTTTGTCAGTTGCTTTTGTTTTCTTCATCTCTAAAAGGCCAGTTTGAGTTGAATTTTGGGGGCTGTAACTGGAACAAGGAATTATATTTTTGTCACCTCATTCACGGTATCTTAATATCTGAGTGTTTGGATTCTTATTGGGTATGATAATTAATATCTGAGTGTTTGGATTCTTATTGGGTATGATAATATTTTGGAGTTTTTTACAAACTCATATTAATCTACAATTCTTTCAATTTTATTTGATTCAACAAAATCATAAATAGCTTCATACATTTTTTTGTTAAATATTACATATTTGTGTACTTACAATGTACAGAATAAAAGAGTAGATATACTTATTTCTTTTCTTAAATTTTATTTTATCCAATTTAAAATGTTTATAACTTAAAATAAAAAAATAAAAATAAAAATAAAAATTATCAACGACTATATCTTTTCGACATATATAAATAGAGACCACTCTTGACTATGTTTGAATTATTTTTTCGAGATCTATAAAAATCACTAACGACTTTATTTGGACCTTAATAAATTATAAAATGAGATATAAAACTGCAATCTTATTATATTGGGTCAATAATTAAACTAGCAACATGATAATCAGATAGGGTAACAAAGCTAGGCATCAGACACAAATACCGGGTAATGGGTACGGTAACTGGACATTGCTTACGAATACCAGACATCAAATACGGGTACCGTGGATTGGGTACGGGTGACGGGCATCGGGTATGGACGGGAAATGGGTACGGTTATCAGACATTGCTTATGGATACCAAACATCACACGGGTGACGTGCATCGGATACGGATACCGGGCATGGAACACTAGAATCGAGCATCGAATTTGAATATCAAACTTGACATCGAACACATATACCGAGTAATGGCTACGGTTACCGGCATTGCTTACGGATACCGGACATCAAACATGGGTACCGTGCATCGTACACGGAGAACGGGCATCGAATACTGATACCAGACATCGAACACGAGTATCGAGCATCGAATTCGGGAGCCCGGGTATTTTTTAATATAAATAATTATTTTTACATATTCAAGATATTTATAAGAGTGTTTAAAAGTTAAAATTTGTAACATTGTTTTTTAAGAATCGTTTTATAATTTATTAAGATTTAAAAAGTTGTTAATGATTTTTATACATATCAAAATAATAGTTCAAACATAGTTGAGAGTAATCTCTATTTATAGATCTCAAAAATATAAAATTGTTAGTTATTTTTATTTATTTCTTAAATTTTTATTTTTCAAGTTATAAACATTTTAAAGTGGACAAAACTAAAATTTAAAAACAATAAAAATGAAAAATGATGGATGGGAAGGTGACATGTGACAATAAGAATGAGAATGCTTGGAGTTGTTTATTGTACTTTAAGAGAAAAACATGTACATTCAACACTGAAATTGTAGTGATTTGATGAAGCAAACTTTGGTAAATGTTTTTAAAAGAAATGGGCTCATAATGTATCAATTGGTAGCTCTCCCTTATATTGAGAGCCATTATGTTAAAAATTATTTTGAGAGTACGGAAAGTTCTGAGAGTTCCACACCATTAACATCCAATAATATACAATTATATAAATACATAAAATTTCACAAATTACCAACTACACTGCACAATTAGTACTCCGTCCGTTCCGGAGAACTCTATACGCTTGTCATTTTTATCCGTGCCACAAAACTCCATACATTACTAAAAAAGAAAATTACCCTACCACTAACAAATAATAAACAATATCAACTTTACACATAAATTATACATTTTGCCACTAAAAGTACATTTTTCCTCACCTACTTCATTTTTTATCACTACTTTAATTTTTCTCATAAAACTATGTGCCAACACTAACGCATGAAGTTTTCCGGGACGGAGGGAGTATACAATGTTGAAGGATTCTTACAAACACATTTTAATAAACTTTTCGTAGTATTATGTTAATTGTCTTCATTCATGGTATTATATTGTCTCAGTTTGAAAAACTCTCTTCAGAGTCCTGCAGAAAAAGATTTAACTGCACAATTAGTATGTAACATTATACAATTTACAAATAGACAAAAATCTACAATTTACACAAAAAGTTGCATGATTAATATACAATATTACACGTCTGTCGTAAAAGCTTGGACTTTTACAAGTTTTTATATCTCGATTTAGTATCTATGGTGATCTGTTGTTCATTTACGTCCGATAAGACTTTTATCCGTACGCGAAGTCGGGTCATGGAAGGTTCTAGGCCGAAGGCGAACTTTGTCGCTCTAATTCATGTTTCTGATGGACCTTAGTTGTGCTACCAATTGATTAAGACTTGGGATTTTCAGCTGTAAAAAGATGTTTGTGAATCCTTGTGGTAACTTTGGGCGTCGCGTGCTTGCGAAGAACTCTTCGGTTCAACGCGTTTGGTAACTGGCTCTCATTTACGTTTGATATGTGTTGCTATCAGTAAGTGAGGTTAGGTTACCAAAGGGTTGCTCCCAATATAACTGGCTCGGATATAGGCCCCGTTTATGTGTGTATTGACTAGAACTTTAGTGTCGATTGGTAGAGACTCGGATCGTAGTCATGTAATCTTGCGTCTTCGAATCATGCTTCATATGCAATGTAATAAAGGATTCCTGAAATGAAAATACTTTTATGTTGGGTGTTGAAAAGAACCTTGAACGCCAAGAACCTTCAAATCGTATATGCCCTAGAATGTAATGTGACATTATCACTCGTACAACTTTTTTATGCTTTACGTCTTCTCTCGTTTATTACGTACTTGAATTTTCGTTAAATCAATACAACTTTTACCTTTCACGTATTGCCTCGGACAAGTACCTGACGTATGAACCTTATACATGTATCTACGAATCCAAATCAACTAATCACACAGAGAAAGCAGAGAGCTCATTATGTTCAACCTTGCCCTGATAATCTTGTAAGAACCTTCCGAGTTAGGCTTAAGTTTTCCCACCTTATGAGGATATCATCTCTCCTTAAGACGAGGTCGCCTACTTGCAAGTTTGAGGTTCATACGTTCTTGTTCTATGCCTTAGTAGTGGTTAATTGGTGACGATGAATGTTTTCAAGTGTCGCGCTTATTTTCATGTCTAGCTTGTCCAAGTCATAGAACTACAAAAAAAAGAAGCCGTTTGGTGACTGACATATCCATCGCTAGAAGGCTTTCGATTTGTTGTTAAATCAACGACGAATAGGATGTCAATGGGTAAAACGGATGTCACAAACTTTTTAGAGACGGATAACTAACTTGTCTTCGATGGATAATTTTGTTGACTAAGCCGTCACAATTAAAGATGAA
>JAYMSP010002315.1:0-24964 GCA_036897095.1 Plantago elongata
GAGATGAGTCGGGCCCTTCTTTCGGAAAGGACGGGCCAATAGATCTCTGGTTCGAGCTCTCACACCGTGACCCGCCGGCATTTTGGATGTTCGTCTCCAATGTTCTCCAGAAATTCATTAAAACAACAATAAATAAGCTTAAAATAAACTTACTTGAACATTCATTTATTTGATGATTTGTAAACATCTATTCACATAAAAAAAAATGTTCTTTCGCATTTTTTATGCGAATGCAACCAAGTTGTTAAGATAGACTTTTGTCCGATCAATCTTTTGGTGAACTTCGACTTCCAGTCTTGTTGCTTGTGCTTGTTGCTTCAATATATACTGCCGTGACACTTGAGAACCAATGAACTGTTTTCCAACTCGATGTCATCATCACACCTGCTTAAAACATTCGTTAACTGGGTTAAAACCATAACAACTCTAACTAAAACTATAATTTGTGCTTAAACCAAAATATGGGGACAAGCAAATACATGATTAAAGAAGTAGAAATGATGCATAAAACCATATTAGTGTCTCTTAAAAATGTAACATTTTCTCTCAAACCTACACCAAAGCATAAATTTGCAACACAACGTTTATGCTTGAAACAATATTGGGGCCTTGTAAAAATATAAGAAAACCTCTTACAACTATAATAAAGTTTTTACAAATAAAGAAATCATAAATATTTCTTCAGAAACTAAAAGACTAATGTTGATGCTTAAAACTAAAATAATAGAACTTAAAACTATAATATACACGTTAAAAATAATAACATTTAAATGTATTCAACACGAACTAAAATTAGTAACATTGAGACTTAAAAACACAATAGTGCATTCTTAAAACTATAGCGATTTCTCTTAAAACATTAACAAAGCAGAAAATGCAACAAAGTTAAAAACAACAACATTGATGGTTCAATTCATAACAGTGACTTTTAAAACTATAACAATGCAATTTGAAATTATAAAATAATATTTATAAAAAATTAAATTATAAATATTTATTAAGGAGTTAAAAACACTAACATTGTTGTTTAAAGCTGTAATGATAGGTTTAATTACTATATAATACTGCATTAAAACAATAACAGAGAGAAATATTTGAAACACAAGTTAAAAACTTAATCACAATGCTTAAAGCTATCACAAAAGTTGTTAAATGCTCTTAAATCATAACAAAATACTAAAGGGTTGATTGGAGTAGAATTCAAATGCTTATTTGGATGCTACTTGAAAATTTTGTAATTGTTATGTTATTTAAATGTCGAACGTTGAAATGGCTCTACAGTAGCAACATTTTTCTCTACCTATATAACAAACCTATAATACCCTATTCAATTACAATTCTATACCAAACACAATTTTAACAATCCCATTACAATTCCGATCACTATTCAGTCATTTAAATCAGGGCATTTAAGTTGCATGCCAATCAGCCCCTAAATGATTCGACTTTCATTGTACGAAATTATTCAGATCTCGTTTCAGATCTAGAAACATCAAATATAACACAATACTTAAAACTATGACACTAGCTACAAAAACCATAACACCGACTCTTAAGTATAGTTCATCAAATTACTATCATTGCTACATAAGAAACTCAGATGCGTAGCAAATTTGAATTCACTATTTTAATCACAAACGCATATATATCAATACTTAGACAAATGCATATGCAGCAGTATTGAATGTGTTAAATCAAAGCAGATTATACTACTCTACTAGCTAGCATCATAACAAATCAATAATAAGTGAATGTGAATCAGTTGATTAATTGAGAATTTGAGACACGAAATCAAAACAAACAATAGACAAATCAACCACATACAAGCGGCTTTGACTCACTTTCCTCCAATCCACAAAACTCATGAAATCAGAATGTGCTAATTAGCCGAACGACAGTAACAGATCGATCACAGGCATGCGCAAAAACAATCACCTCGAGTCGTTTCAGATCTTAGATTTTGCAGGTGAAACACGATCTTCTCGTCGTGAGAGTGAGGTTTATCTTTGCAGTCGAATTGTGTGGTGTCGTCTTGCAGTGGATGAAGCGTTGGATAGTGTATTAACATAGCATTTAAATCGCTTCACTTGGCTCGATCAACATTGATTTGGTCAAAAGTACATTTTAAATACCCATTTCAATTCCATTCCAAACACAATTTCACCAAAATCTAAAAGATAATGATTGTGGTGTTTTGTAAATTTTTTGTGAGAGTGTATTGTAATTTGGGTATTTATATAAAAAAGATTCATAATCGGTTTGTAGTATTCTGACCTGTTCTTTATTGTGGAAATTGAATCTTCATATATATTAGGAAGATCTTACTTTTTCTAAGATTTTGACTTGTTTTTATACTGTTATCGACCGTAGAATCTTCGCTTGTGTTTAACTATACTTAAAAAAAAGAGTAAGTATAGTAAAAAAAAATTAATGGTTTTTTTTTGTAAAATATAGGAAAATTAAGGCTTTTAATGGTTTTTTTTAGTTTTTTTTATTTTGGCGTCTGATCGGCCGAGTATTTTTTATACCGAAGCACACATTTTTCATTATGATTCTAATAGATTATATTATGATTTTAAGTTGGCATTGACATTTTTTGTTGCAGATTTAATGCATTTTGTTAATTGTTTATGAGACGATATGATGGTTTTAAAGCGATGACAATGTATGTTCCAAATATAGTTCTAACCCCTTTTGTTAACTTTTCAACAAATTGTGATGGTTTTAAGGAACTACGTTATATTTTTATGATGATTTATTATAGTTTTAAGTGACAATCTAATACTATTAAATAAGTCTAAAGGTTTCAGAAAAACCATTAAAACAACAATAAACATGCTTAAAATAATCTACTTAAACATTAAATCATCCAAAGATCTTAAAACATCTATTCTTGTAGAAAAAAATACAAAAATCTCCACTCAGTGTTTTTTATGCAATGCAATTGAGTTGTTATAGCAGGTTTTTTTCCCGGATCAAACTTGGTGAACTTCAACTTTCTATCTTTTATTGTATGTGTGTGTTGCTTCAATACTGCATTGACAACTTTGAGAGGCATAACATCCAACTCGATGTCATCATCACACCTGCATAAAATATTCATTAACTGGGTTAAAACCATAACAACTTTTATTAGAACTATCACATTGGTACTTAAAAACAAGGAAGAAACGTGCAACACAAAAAACAGTTTCGTTGGTGTGTAAAATCATTAAATTGTATTTTAAAACTATAACGAAGCAAAAACATGCAACACAATAACCTTAATATATAAAATCATAATCGCGCCTCTTAAAACTATAACAATTGCAAAAGATCAAATCATAAATATTTTCACAAGCTAAAACATTAACTTAAAATTACAACAGTCGATTTTTCTCTTTCTAGAATTTTCTCTCTACTATTTTCTGAGTGCTCTTTCCTTTGATGGCTATTACATCAAAGAGGCGATTTCAATAGGATGATCAGGAGAATCCGGTGAATGGTGAGGAGGCTGAGGATGAATTGGCAGGGGTTATGGATGAGGAAGCTTTTGCGGAAGAGGATGGAGAATTTGTGTGTGATAATCCCCCGGAGTTTGTGAATGGCGATGGTAGGGATCTCAATTGTACTGATTACTCGGAGGATCCAGGTCGCCTGAATCAGAGGTTTACTCGGAGGTGGAATGAGACGTTTTCGGGTAATCAACGTGTTGAAAATGGTTTACAGCTGAAGTACACTGCTCCGGCTAATCGTGAAGTGCTCGAGTTTACTCCGGAAGATGTGAGTGCATCAATTAAGTTTTGGCCATATGCACTAGTTGGAACAGTAATAGGTGCTCGTATTCCGATTGATGCTATGAGTAGGTTTGTGGCGAGTAGGTGGTAGTTATCTCCTAATATTCATATGGCGGATAACGGTGTATTTGTGTTTCGTTTTGATAATGCTGAAGATCAATTGCAGGTGCTGGGAGGTGGCCCTTGGTTGGTGAAGGGGACTTATCCTTTGGCGATGAAGTAGTGGAGTCCAGGTTTGGCATTGGATCCTGGAACTTTGATTGCTTATCCTGTATGGGCGAAATTGCCAGGCTGGATCTGCAATTCTGGTCACCGACTATGTTAGGGAAGATTGTTAGCTTGATTGGTAAGCCATGTTAAATTGATAAACTAACTGCATCTAAGGAACGGTTAGGAATTGTTCTCTAGTTACTCATACAACTTGGGTGCCTACTGGTAATGTGTTGCAATCTACATTAAATAGAGGTTTGGTATGACCTGATGTTGGTGGAACTGCTAGTTAAATGTCTGCTGGTGTAGCATCTGGTCAGACTAGAAGTGTTCCTGTTACTGGACAGGGGTCAGGTCAGCAAGGGAGTGGCACTGGAGTTGGTATGGGATCTGCTCAGGTAGGGAATAGTCCTGGAGTTGGACAGAGGTCTGCAGTTTGGTGGTAGTGCTCTTGGTCAGAGACCTTTGTAGGTTGGTTGTAGTTCTGGTTCTGGTCAAAGATATAATCAGGATGGGAGTTGTTCAGTTGTTGGGCAGGGTGCTAATCTTAGGAAAGGTTGTGTTGGTGCTGATACTGAGAATAGGTTTGATATGCTTAATCAGGATGAATAGAATGTTGATGATTGTGTGGATCATTTGGAGGGTATATATTTTCCAGAATGGACTGAAGTGAGTGCAGAAATAAAGGGTAAAAAATAAGAATAATCAATGTATAAATAAAGGTAAAGGAGTGGTAGGGGGGGGGGGTGGGTAAGGTGGGGTGGGGTGGGTGTAGATGGGTTACAGCGTTGATGCATGGGAGAAGAAGAAGAAGGGATAGAGGATTTCTGTCAATTTACAACATTCAGACATGATCATGATGCTAATGGGTTTTTAATTTTCGACTAAAAGCCATGTTAAATCACTTTCTATCCATATTAAATTAAGTATTAATTCATATCATGGTGTATTTTTTTTTTTCAAATCTATTTATAATAACTTCAGATTTAAACGTGCTCGATTTAAAGTAAGATTACGATTGATGATAAGTATGCAAGTTTTCTGATTCATGCCTAAGTGAGGACAACGTGTACGAAAATAACTTATGTTATTACTCAATATTGTGGGACCAACATATGATACGAATACATTAATTCAAAAAGTTAAAGCGGTATAAAAATTTATTAGAAATTTATCAAGTATAATGTACATCATATAGTGGTGTTGCATCAACTTCAAAGTGTAATGTGTGATAAATGTTACTAACTCATTAAGTTCATGCACTATATTTGCATCTTTAAATGAGCATCGATCCTTCACTTGCATGTGCTTGAATGAGAGGAAGGTTAACTATAGACTTTGTAATGTGAAGGGCTAGGAATCCAATATAACACGAGTTTATGTGAAAATGAGTTTATGTGAAGAAAGTGAGATAAAAAGCCACTAAAAGTCCGAAAAGAAATGAAAAGGGCAAACCACGTGAGGTAATGGAGAAATAATTCCTAAGCGCCTAGTCCAACAACAAATCATATCAATTTAATATAGAAAATTGGAGGCTTACCTTTTTACGTTTGAGTTTTCATGTCAAATCATACACTATACGATAAAATATTATTTATAATATATTGTCACTCAATATATTTTTATAATGTAATGTCTTGGTACTAGTTACCAATGCAGTTTAGGAGTAATCCAGATCAAGGTACTATATGAAAACGGGTATCTTCATATAAAAAAAATAAGATACTGATTGAAAAATAATTTGAGTAGTTTTTTTAATTGAAATTGAATTTTTTATGTATAAAATATTCGATTTTAGTGGGGAGATTGTCGTTCTAGCAGTATGGTAAACCGACCTTAAGTTTTACTAGGGGTGGATTAGTTACTCCAGGTTATTTTGTATCCTATATAGTAATAATAAATTTTACTAGCTAGGGAGGGATTAGTTACTCCAGGTTATCTCCCTCACTCACTGTTCACCATGGGAAAATAAACAAAGTGCATTAATATTTCCTTGTTCCTTCTCTTTATCCTTTTGTATTTTTTGATAATATAAGTCGAGGTCACAAGATTTTGTAGACAGTGATAGTGCACTAATCATTTGCTTCTCCTTTTAATATATACATTCCTAAATCCGAAACCTTTGCTACACTTTGTGATCATTATCTAATACACTAACTTATTAGTACTCCAACCAATCAGAACAACTCCATAGTCCATGCATATAATTTTAGTTGGAAATTCTAAAATAAATAGCATAATATAAGACGGGGATACATATCAATAATATCTCTTAATCATCATGGTCCCTTGCATGCATGTTGTCATTGCTTGGTATAAATCCATGCAGCACTAATTACTTATATACCAATAAAAATGTTGATTGAACCCATGCCTAAAGTAGGTGTAATAAGGTGTGGTCTAGGGATTTATATAAAAGGTCACTACGTGGGTAGATATTTTTCCCATTTAACTTTATATGTTGAACTATAAAAATTACATATTTATCATTAGAATTGAGTAAATTAAATAATAAATTTGAGAAGACGTAAATTTTTAATTGATTTAGTTTTAACAACGAAGTGACTCAAATAATTGTATATAATTAAGATGTGTGTATTTTAAATCATGTGTAACCACATCAATTTAAAAAATTGAATCTTGAATAATTAGCGATCATATTGAAATACTTAACAAATGTGCAATGCACGGATCAAAGATTGTTCTATATAGGTGAGAGACATTTTATATGGCCTTGTCATTTTGTCAGGTTTGATGAACGTGCAATATCTTTATTTAAATTGTACTTGTGTAATTTTTACTAGACCTATAATGTTTTTATTTATATTTTTAGATGTTTACGTTAAACCCTCTCCCGCTCATAAATACTTTGACTTCAGAACAGCCTTCTACCATCAATTTAAGTATTTGACATAAACTCCATCAGAATAGTATTCCATCCGTCATGTTAATAATATGAAACAATTTAATTTTGCATGATTTAAAAAATATATATGTGTAGTAATATGTAGTTAAGAATGAGCTTGAAACATAAAAGTACATGTATGTTCTATAGTATATGATTAAAAATAAATTGTATAATGAGATTATTTTTATAAATAAAAAATTATTCTATTTTAATGGAGCTGTAAAATGAAAAAATACAAACGGGGCGAATAAAGTATTATCCTGGTCACTATTATATAGCAATTATAAGTACGAGCATTCGAATTTGAATTGAATAGGACTATAGAAGAGTATAGAATAGAAGCGAAGGAGAATGGAAGAAGGAAAAAACAGAAATGTCGGTGTGAATGGTGGTGAGTTGCAATAAAAGCATAGTGGCCACGTCAATGAACTTTTTCCTCTTTTAATCTTTGTGCCAGCTAGGACAGCAGAAGTGGGCCAACTCTGCTTTGACCGGGCTATGGGCCATTTGACCGAAGACCGGTCTTGAATGGGCCCTACGCACGGCCCTGCCTCGTCTCTTTCGTTCTTAGTTTTTGGACTCTAGCCTGCCTCTCTCAGGGGCACATTACATTATATTACAAATACTCTTCTCGTATCATATGCTATACCGCCCATTTCCCTCCTTCATCTTCTGTACCTTCTACTCTCTGCCTGTGTACTACTCATTCAATCATTCATGTCGAATTTGCGAATCCGGATCTTTACAACTGCCCTACTTCTTCATTTATCTCAATTCATTCACATATGTTTTCGAGTTACACACACACACATTAGAAATTGAGTAACACGTTACATCGACATGTTTTTAGTATTAAAAATTATGTAAATATATAATATAAATTAAGAAAATTCGATGTATGAAATGTAAATACATAATTCAAATTAAGAAAATAATGCAATTGAATATGAAATGTGAAATATGCAGTGAATGTGATAAACGTATACGTCATCTACTGTGGGTTTTGATTCTCGAAGATCTCTTTGTAAACGACGTTCTTTGTCTTGGTGAACTCGTCATCGTCAACTGTCGGTGGCTTTATCAGCACCCTGACTGCGGCGAACTTCGAGCCCTTGACAACCTAACGTATAGCTGCCCGTGCGAGAAGATTGGATGTGGCAAATATATCCCAACCCTATCGAGTGTATCACAAATCAAAAATAAAAATGTATTTTTTAATTTATTTGAACATGGTTATGAATCATTTTAACAAAATTTTGAACTTCATGGCGTTAAAAGTTGTTATTATTAATTTATTATTGTAGTGCTAAGAAAAGAGATGAAATGTTATATATTTCTCGTCAATTTCACCTTTCCCAAAATTTCTCAATCTCTGATCCGCCATTTAACTTTCACCTCCATAATTTGACTTCATCAAGAGATCGGTCTACTTCATTGCCCTCTTCTTCTGCTTCCATCTTCCCTCATCATCATCGTTTGTATCATCATTCTGATTTCCTCATCACATATTCTTATGGGAAATCAAAAGGCTAGCCACATTTGGAGAGCTCATATGATATAAAAATTTCTATCGCTTCGCTCCACAACTTGAGCTCGTCGAGGTTCGCCGGATACTCTACTCATGCGCGACGGTGCACCGGCGAAAGTACGACGCCATCAAACACCACTGACGGACATGGAAAAGAGAACCTCCTATCTTTCTATGGTTTAATTATACCATTGTGAAGCTCTAATCCTGATAAAATAATTGACACAAATTATTTTATCAAATGATTTATTTAGGGGATGTTAAAATTAAAGTAAGATTTGGGTGGATAAAATAGAAGAGGGTGTTGAAGAAGAAAGGATAAGATTTTGGGAGATAAAAAGTCTCGTGATATCACGCGCCCACACACTCAAATATTTATCACAATTTATATTGGAAATTATCAAATTGGGTTTCAATTGGAATATCTCCACTTGCCATGTATTGTAGTATTATACTACTTTGAATATATATAATAGGACGCAAGTATCTATGTATAATAAAGAGTATCACCGTTTCATAAAATATAAAAATAATTAATGAAGCATTTATAATTTTTTCTTTTTAAAAAAATGATGAAAATGACTTTAACCCTGGCATATTAATTAGGGGGAAATCGTATTACCACTTCAGTTACGCTTAGTTGTAGATTGAACACTTATAATACATAATAGGTAAGTTTATAAGTTCAAGTTCAACCCTTCGTTTTGAGATCAACATATGTTTGCTCAACTCACACTTGTATTTAAAATCGCTTGTAGTTCATGACTTGATGTAAAATCGACTAATTCATACTAATTGTTATTTTTCAGTTAAAAGTATCGGCCTATTAAATTTGACTAACGGAATACACAAATTAAACAAATGCAAAATTAGAGTACTAAAACTGGACACTCGCGAAAAACTGGAAGCTAAATGTCAAAATGTGGACCAGCCACACTTTAGATCCAATTGGGCCAATATCTAATGTATCCTGCACCATAATCCAGCCCAAATGTAAAGCTATTGGGCCACATCACCAAACTAAGCCTTATCACTGTACCTAGTCATTTGGACTTTGGATATATCTCGATTAGAATTAAAGTTTCGTGCCAAACCTTTCCGTATGAAACTGTATAAAAATTTGGACCGATTTAGAATTTAAGTGATATTTTAATTAAAATTAAATATTTTTATAAAATATATTCGATTTGAGTAGGAAGAAGTCCACTTCGACCGTATAACAAATCGAGCGTTAAATTTTAAATGGTCTTAAGCATACAATTATACGACTAATCTAATTCCCGCTAGTTTAGCTTAGTGGAAGTATTCTTTCCTTCTAAAAACTTCCACAGCTTTCTTCTCTCCTTCTCCTTCAAAAATTCGAAAATTATCAGGTGAAGTTTGCAACACAAAATGCAGCAAAACCTACCAATTTTGCAGAGCTCTGATTCAGCTGATCAAATGTCTCGTGCCACGCAACTGATTACTGGTGACGGAGAATTCAATTCGGCGGGTTTACAGAAGTTTGTCAGCTCCGTCGAGCTTCATCGCCGTGGCCTCTCCTACGTCGTCGTAGCGATCATGGGCCCGCAAAGTAGCGGTATACTCTCCTTTCGCTCTCAATTTGCTTGATAACTTGGTGTTATATTTATATCCGATTTTTTCTTCTATGATAAGTTACTTGGACATAAATTTTTAACAATTTTACTTGATGAATGTTAGATATAAGTAAAATTGATTGGTCGGAATGATATGTTATCTAGTGTAGTCTATTTCGTAAATGAGGAGATACGAAAAAATGTTCGTACAAAAAATGTGAAATATTCGTGTTGATGGCTACGTTTAGTATTAACTCACTTTTTTTTAGTATGTTGTACTTTAACTGATAAATGTTAGAAGGATGATATTTTTTGATTGTTCGTCATAGACTCATGGTTATATATGTGTTTATAACAAAGGTGCTAGTTATATCGAGTGATGTGTGCATTATATTACTCTGCATGAAGAAATGGTGAAACACAGATTCATTTCGATCTGCGTGTATGCGTGCATCCTTAAATTAGCACCACAAGATATGATACTAGTTAGTTTTACAAGTATTTTTGATCATGATCATCAGGCACTTCTGATTGTTTTTGTTAGGAAAAGTGCTGATTAATCAGTTTATGATTGTTGGTTAACTAATGTTACAGGGAAGAGTACTTTGGTGAATCATCTCTTCCACACAAACTTTAGGGAGATGGATGCAATCAAGGGAAGGTTAGATACTGCTTTGTGTCTCTTCTAATCTCGAAGATTTTGCGTTATTTGTTTTATTGGATGTTCTTTTGAGCATTGATAGTTTTTGTTAATTCACTCGTAATCAGAAACCAGACAACAAAGGGGGTATGGATAGCAAAGGCGGTTGGCATAGAGACCTTTACCGTAGTCATGGACTTGGAGGGTACTGATGGCCGAGAAAGGGGTGAGGTACTTCAGTTTTTCTCTGTTTCATTTATTATAGTTTTTGTTGTCTAACAATGCAAAGTATGCCAAATAGATATTGAGTTTTAAAGGTCGGACCAGGTTTACCCTCTTGCATTGCAATACAGCATTTTACAGATAAATGGTTCGTACAAGATACCTGTTATTAGTTAATCAAAAGAACACACATGTAACAATTGTAACTTTAAAGACGCTTCACCTCCAACCAAATAGGTCGGGGGTTCGAGTACCCTTTAGCCGTTTCAAACAAAAATAAATAAATTAATTGTAACTTTAAAGAATTAGAAATATAGTTGGAAATTATGACATATGAACCGGAGCTAGTACACTTCTGCACCATTTCTATTAGATATCATAGAAACATTTTTATCTCTTCCTTTTACAGGATGATACAACATTTGAGAAACAAAGTGCACTATTTGCTCTTGCAGTGGCCGATATTGTGCTGATAAACATGTAAGTTTCTTGAACTTCAGTGTGCAATGTTGCAGGTGACCACTCTACTTAAGCCTAGAAATAAGTTGCGCCTTGAATGATTGAATCCTAATCCACAATAAGTATCAAGTTGTTAGAAACTTGCATTCCAATTCCTCATCTTTAATCGTTAAGTTGATCATACTGTTCATTAAATAAATTAGCTTTACGCATACACATCTCACCTTTTATTTGAACAATTTGTTTACATATAAAAGCCGAAGGTCATGTTAATTCAAAGGTTTCTATATCGTACTGCCAAAAGGATCTTATCTATGCATATTCGCCCTAAAACGATGTTAGATGAATTCCTGCACCCCAAACCGTAACCCCTGGTTCAGTTACCTCTCAATTACTTGACAATTAATGAGTAGGCATCTGCAGCACCTGTTAAAATTAGTTCCCCAACCTAACGCCAGCTTTCCCCGTTTGCAGGTGGTGTCATGATGTTGGTCGGGAGCACGCAGCTAATAGGCCTCTCCTAAAAACTGTATTTCAGGTGCCTGCATTGTCATTTGTAAGTTGGTGGGTTATTTCATTGCTTGTTTCTAATAGTCTGTTTCCATTATTCTACAGGTTATGATGCGATTATTTAGTGTTACTCCTAGGAAAACAACTCTTGTGTTTGTTCTACGTGATAAAACAAAGGTATGACTGCATCGAAAATTCATTCAGTTGTTCGTCGATGCTTATACTATTGTGCTTTCTAGTAGCGCCGAGTTTTTAATACATACATGTCATTATTACATGCAGACTCCTCTTCACTATTTGACGCCTATTCTAAGGGAGGATATTCAGAGGGTAAACTGTCAGAATTTAGATTTATGTGAATATGAGTAGTAATTCGAGATTAGAGGCCTTTTCTAAATCTCTCTATTGGCAGATATGGGAAACAATTCGTAAGCCCCAACAATACAAGGACACTCCTCTGAGTGAATTTTTCAATGCAAGACAGCCAGCACCTGAACTTGTTATCATATTTCTTTTTTTCTCCATCTTTACAATCATAATTACTTGTCATCTTGGGATTGAAGGTGGAAGTTACTGCCTTGTCCAGTTATGAGGAGAAGGAAGCACAATTTAGGGAGCAGGTTGCAAATTCTTTGTATATTTTGTAGTTATTTGGTGTTATATCAGTACATAAACACTCTTAACAGTTTTAGTGGCCCCTTCAGGTTGCCCAACTCCGGCAGAGGTTTTCCAATTCTATATCTCCTGGAGGGCTTGCTGGTGATAGAAGGAGCGTTGTGCCTGCTTCAGCATTTGCTTTAAGTGCACAACGAATATGGAAAACTATTAAAGAAAATAAGGATCTTGACCTTCCGGCGCACAAGGTATTATCTATATGTGCACCTTACAAAGAAGCCACTTTAAATGACACTACTACTTTGACATCAGGTCATGGTTGCCACCGTGCGATGTGAAGAGATTGCAAACGAGAAGTTCAATCGCTTAGCTTCAGATAAGGTATTTGGAGTTTCTTCTTCGAGTCTCAGTTTTAGTTACGTCCTCTTAAATTTCCTTCAAGAAATTTCTTTTCTTTTCAGGATTGGTTGGATCTGGAGCAAGCGGTGCAAACTGGTGTTGTTGTAGGGTTTGGCAAAACTCTGAGCTCCATATTGACAACTTATTTCTCTGAGTAAGTTAGTATCGGTTCTACTTGTTCGAAGATATTTTGCATAAATCTTTAATGAAGTATATTCATGAATGTGTTGGGCTACGTTATTCTATCGATTATTGCAGTATATGTAGGAACTGTGTTTCAGATTAGGCCAAGCTATTGCCTCAATTCACGTTTCCTCGAAAGTTATGTTGAGTGGTAAGCAAAAATATCACCATTTTGCAGATATGATGCGGAATCTGCATACTTTGAAGAAAGTGTGAGAAATGCAAAGCGCCAGTATCTGGAGTCAAAAGCATTGCAGGTAAGCAGCATTTCTGACATGTCCAGATGTCCTGTTGGATGCTAATAACTCTTGGCCCTCCTCAACATGTCTGTTTGTTTTTTCATTATGGTCTTGTCTGAACTGAATAATGCCCAAGTACCTTCTGGTAACCACTGCATGTATCTTAACTTTCAAGTGATCAATTAAGAAAAATTGTGTACACCCTGCAGTTGGATAAGCGTCTGAACTGTAAAAAATTACATTATCCCAAATCGGTAGTAAAGAGAAGTAGGCCAGAGCATATGCATAAGTTTGGTGTTAATCAGTTTAGAAACTCATGATCCTTCAGGCAAGTTTTAAGGGGATGTGATGAATGGTCAATGCTTGCATAAGAATTGCGTGATGGGTGTCTGCCTCGCCTATTTACGACAATGGGGCACTCCAATTTCCACCAATCTGATCCCTGCTACTCCTTTGAAACTGCAACCCTCACAGTACATAACACGTCTAGCCAAACAAAAAAGAATTTTGATGTATTATTTTAATTAATTTAAGAGTTTGGCTCCTTAACCTCCAAAATAACTCAATGCATATCCCTGAACTTTAAATTAGCCATAATTAAAAAAAAGAAGTTAGAATTGGGCATTCGGGACTAGAAATCATTCTTAACGATATCAGATTATATGGTCAATACATTTGGGATACACGTTCATAATGTGTGTTGTTTTTTTTGTTTATTAAATTTCCGTCCCAAGTGGACAATGCCCAGTTATCCTAGGGCTTTCTTTCCTGTGCCTTTACCGAAATATTTTCCATGTGATTAACGTCGAAAAACTTGTGCAGTTGGTCCATCCTGCTTATATTACCATGTTGGGGCATTTACGTTCAAGTGCACTTAATAGTTTCCAATCTCGATTGGACAAATCTCTGAGGAGAGGAGAAGAATTTGCTAGATCTGCTCGGATATGCCAGAAGGCAGCTATGCAAGAGTTTGATAAAGCTTGTTCAGGTTCCAACAAGCAAACTGGTTTCAAGCTAATACTAAGCATATCCATGTTTTTATCATTTACAATGCAAAACCATTTTTGAGCTCTTTCCTACCATTACATGCACTTGTAGTAGCTCAGTTGATATTTGCTATAATACGGCTATAGAAAGTTGCTTGTACATTTATTAGAAGACCATGCTGTTCTGCTTACCCTTAAAGGAACATGAGCTTAGACTTGAGAGTTACAGCTTTTCCTTCTATGTTTGTAAGATAAAGTCCTGAGCCGGCCTATGTGGTTGTTCGATAAGGTTGTTAAATTCAATATTTTACTGAATTAGGTAAATTCAGCCGTAACGTAACATCCTGATTTATTGAATGCCAGATGCTTCCACAGAACAGGCCAATTGGGATGCATCTAAAGTGCGTGAAAAGCTATGTCATGATATTGAAGCTCATGCGTCTTTTGTTCGTAAGGAGAAGTTGTCCAAACTAACAGCTCAACATGAGGTACATCTTGTGCTTGTTTCACCGTGGCACTTCGTTTTCCAAAATGAGGAATGCAAGACATTGCTGGACGGTTGTGTTAATTGAAACTACATGTTGCACGCAGAAACGACTTCTCTCAGCTCTTAGTGAACCACTGGACTCCCTTTTTGATACTGGTGGTCCAGAGACATGGTCTTCTATTAGAAGACTCATTAAATGTGAGACCGATGCGATTGTATCAGACTTCTCCTCTGCTGTTGCTGGTTTTGATCTGGACCAGGCGACAGTCAACAAGATGGTGCATAATTTGAAAGATTCAGCAATAAAATTAGTAGAGAGGAAAGCAAGGGAAGAAGCTAGCAAAGTTCTGATCCGGATGAAGGATAGGTTTGCAATTTGCATAATAGTTCTCTGTTCAGGCATTCGGTCTAAGGCTACACCCTTTAATTGCTAATCTTTGTCTTCAAATTTTCAGATTTGCTACTGTTTTTAACCATGACAAGGATTCAATGCCAAGAACTTGGACTGGAAATGAAGACATTATAGCAATCACGAAGGAGGCCCGTTCTGAGGTATTAAGGGAAATCATGGTGAAGCTAAGTTACATACATTACTTCTTTCCTATGATTTCCTGAGAAATGTTTTTGCAGTCTCTGAAACTTTTATCCACTATGGCTGCATTACGTTTGGATGATAGAAGGGATAATATAGAAAACGTGCTGTTTTCTACCCTTATGAGTGGCGTAGTCCCTGTCTCTTCCAAGAATAGGGGCAGCGGACTTCTCGTAGACAGTCTTGCTTCAAGCAAATGGGAAGAGGTATACGTCTATATATCTATTTTTTTAGGTTCTAATATATTAGTCATGTACTCATGTTATTCTGCATGCCCTACATGGTAGGTACCTCCTGAGAGGATGATGATCACACCAGTGCAGTGCAAAAATATATGGAGGCAATTTGAGACAGAAACTGATTACATAGTCGCTCAAGCTATTTCAGCACAGGTTTTTAATTAACTCTCAGATATTATGAGTCACTTGTTAAGCTAGTTGCTGCCAATCTATTAACACAGATTGTTGTATGTAATATCAGCATTGTTTTTTGCATGTTTTTGTGAAAGAATAGAGGTTGGATTTTTAGTGTTTTTCCCTAAAATCAAGAAACAAGAGTGAGATGTTCCTGTACTTGTAGTTCCTTTATGTCATAAATTTTTTAACTCCAGATTGCACATGCTCGTTATCCCAACAGCTTCATTTACCGCATAGGAGCATTCTTATTTTGTCGGAAATTAGATATTTTAATTATTTTCGAGCTATTCCCCTTTGGTTGTGTTATTGTTGTTCCTGTTAATTTTGTTTATCATTCTAAATCTTGCTTTCAAACAGGATGCATACAAGCGAGGCAACAATTGGATGCCTCCTCCTTGGGTGATCTTAGCAATGTTTCTGTTGGGTTTCAATGAGTTCATGTTTCTGTTAAGGTAACATCAGCGGAAATATATTTACTTTTACCAGTAATTTTTCTTAATTTACCACCTGTTCTGACTTCTAATGGCCTGACTATCCCATTGGTTTTTATTGTTCTGGGCCAGGAATCCACTTTACCTTCTAGGTCTATTTGTGGCTTTGGTACTCGTTAAAGCTACTTGGGAACAGACGAACTTTCTTGGAGAGTTCCGTAATGGCATTGTGAGTTGACTGCTTCTTTTCCTGTTTCCTTATGTTTTATCTTCCTCTCATAGACCTACGCTATCTTCTTAGTTCTGTATTATAACATGAGGGATGAGGCCACTAGCTGAATGCAGCCAGTAGCCAATGTCCTTCGTGATTGGTTGTACATTAAGTCGAAGCAATGAATCATGAACGTAGTGGGACTTCTATAACAAAGAGTTTTACATTTAGCTACTGCATGGTGTTGTGACAAAATCTTTTGAATCATCATCTCCCAGAGTCTCGGTGGCTTAATTTCCCTCATGATTGCAACACTAGCTAACACTATCTGTGTCTCCTTATGTTACAGTTATATGGTCTAGTCTCTCTATCAACAAAGTACTTACCGGCCATCTTGAACATCTTAACGAGACTAGCTGCTCAAGGCTACCGTACTCCTGAAAGTCCAGCTTTTATGCCTTCTGATCGACGTACTACTCAGATTTTCAAGAATCAATCTCAATCGCCTGACTCTGTGTTAAGCTCCTCGGTTCAGGAGTCATCAAGCATTTCATCTGAGAGTAAAACATATCACCATGAAGAAGACTGAACACCATTACCTGAATGATATGGAAGTGGACTATATTAGTGTTGCTAATTTGCTGACATGTTTGCTTCGCCCTACTATACTGTAGAGTCAAAAAATGAAGCTCAGATGTCTATATAATTGTGTGCACAGTTGATGAGACCTGAGAGATCTTTAACCAGTAGTACCTGAGAGAGCTTTGTGCATTGCTGTAAATTCTACCTAATTAATAAGCCGAGCTTCAGCATTTGTTATGGTGTACAAAATACTTATCCATACCTGCCAAATCTTCTACTAATTGATAGTTAGGCTGAGAAAGCACAAAATGACATTATCCCATACTGGTAGAAAACACAACTAGACTATGCTTGAGTGCATAAGAATATAGGTTATTCTGTTTAGTAAAATATGATCCTTCAGGCAAGTTTTAATGGGGATGTGATGAGTGGTTAATACTTGCATATGAATATGCGAGATGGGTGTCCGCCCCGCCTATTTATGACAATGGGGCACTCCAATTTCACCAATCTGATCCCTGCAAATATTTCAAAATTCAAATACCAACCCCCTCCCCCCTCAAAACCATCACTTACAAGTTCTAACCAAAACAACACTGTAAAAAGTATAAAAAAATAAAACACTACGGGGCTGATTATCATGGCATTTAAATTACTCCATTTAACTCAGTAAATAGTGATCTGGCTTTAAAGTACATTTTAAATACCCCATTTCAATTCAATTCCAAATACAATTCACCAAAATTCCATTTCAATTTCATTCCAAATACAATTTCACTAAAATTCCATCCAAATGACCATTTGAGTGCCATGCCAATTAGTCTTTAACATCGAGAAGTTAACGGACGGGCATTAAAATACGAGCAACAGACCTAAATAATTTTGAAAGTAAGGTTGTGATTCCATTAAAAAGTACTTCAGTTTAATTTAATTTAGTTATAATTTATATTTTAATTCAGTTCAGTATATTTTAGTTGAACAAGGCCTAATTGTAGAAGTAATATCATAGTGATGAGAGTGAAGACCAATCTATGAATGGGATACACAGTGTCAAGAATAGTAACAAGGTGGGTAAATCAAAGCAAGACCAATCTATGAACAATAGAACACTAGTGGGTGGTCCAACCAAGAGTATAAATAAATTTGTATCCACAATTACTCGCAAATTACAACCTGTAATTGGTGATGAACATCCTAGCTAGTCACTAGTAACATCAATTGTCACAAGAAAAATGCTTCGTACCCTATATTTTTGAATGTACCTTATGTTATTTAAAACTTTGCACACTTTTTTAATATTAATTCGTATATTACACTTTTTATGTGTGCAAGTGGATTTACTTTTTTTCAATAAACAAAAGAAATTCATTATTTATATGATTAATAAATAAAGTTTTCTATAAAATGTAAGTATTTATAATAAATATTTTGATTGTTTCAACTAAATTAAATAAGGATTATTAAAATTAAATTTTCTATTAAAGGTACAAATTAAATATGAAAAGTAAAAAATGAAGAAAATAATATATTTTTTTCATGTAAAACTTTTGTAAATTTGTACAAATATATTAATAATTAATTACTAATAGGGTACAATAATTTCCTTTTAAAAAAATTTAGAATTACAATAATCCATACTAATATACGCTATTTTTAAAATCCTACCTTCAAAACTTTTAATATTTTATTCCATATTTTCCGAAGTACAATTATAAATTTTAATAATATTATTACAATAATTTTCAATAATTTTTTAATTTATATTAATATTTTAAATAAGTAGAGTTATTATGACTATTTATATTTCTTTTAATTTTAGCCGTTTCAGAAAAATTAACACAATTTTAATTTCTTTTCTCATTTTGTTATATTTATTTTATTTAATTATAAATTAATATTATTCATCTTGGTTTAAAAAATAAATACATATTATAAAATTATACCATTTGTATACTTAGAGAGGTAAAATTAATTGTACTAATGAAGAGTATACACACACCACTATTGAAGTAATCGTGTAAAATTTTTAAAAATATAAAGTACATCTGTGCAATTTTAAGAACATGAATAAAACCGTCCACCTCTGAAAGGAATACATCTATGCATTTTATCCCAATTGTCACAAACTGGTGTCTCTTTGTGTAGAAAATGATAAATGCGTCACTTCCAACTTGACGTAACTCATCGATCGACCACTCGTGTTATTTACGTGGTCCACTATGACTATAGCAGCAGCTAGTGTGTATAATTGTACTCATTAGTTTGTTTGTTAGGTTTGTGTCTTTATACAGTACACTACGCAATTAAGTGGGTCTTTCTTTGAGATTAATTATTATACTTTTGATATCTGCATTTCATTTGCACTTAACATCATTCTAGTAGTATACGAGTTTGAGTTTGAGATTGGAATTAATTATATTTACGTACATAATCGTTAAATTAACCTAATGTATACCAATATAACGTTGAAACTCATGAGTTTGTATTCATTGATGATGTATGTTCCTGACCGAACTGTTGTTGATGAATATGAATTGTACATTGCATTTACAGATACACCTACGTTAGAAAAGGGGAAGAAGATGATGCAAATATTTAGAGACTGATTTAGATATAATTTGAATGGTATTTTTCAATTGAGATTGAATTTTTTTATACAAAAAATTCGATTTAAGTGGGGAGATGGCCGCTCCAACAGTATGACAAACAATCCGTTGTGCATGGTTTACTTCCGGTCTTGTCTATCCCATTCAAAACACTTGAACTTGAGACTTGTATAAATTCATTGGGCCAAGCCAACTATAAATTGATTGTGATATGGAAGGTAACTTGAAGACGAAACAAAGTTGGTCAAACAGAAAGAACACATTCAAGATCTTGATGATGATCAATGTTAGAGGGAGGAAATTGAATTCAAATAACCATCCCACCTCACCTCTCCATCCATATTTAGGTGGATATATCATATATCATACATAGTTGGTCACTTCATGTTTAAGTATTTATATGTTATCATTGCATCACCTACGTAACATAATAAATTTATTAGTGGTGTTCGCTTTAATAATATAAAATATTTGAGTTCGCTTAAATAAATTTTTTAAGTTTATATCTTTTGATAAACTGATTTAGAATTAGTACATGTAGTGAATATCAATACCAAAAATTTTCACTACTAAGATCGAAATTCATTTTTTTTTGTAGATATGGTTGTTCATATAAATAAGGGCAGCTTTTAGGAAAATGCAAGCAAACAATAAACATTTGTAGTTGAAGTGCTGAGAGGTTAGGGGACAAATGCATGAGAAAGTTGGATACACCACGCGACCTTGCCCTTTCTTTATAGTATGAGATTGGATGGATCATGCATACATAATAATTACTCTCAACGTCCCATTTAAAATGAAACATATTTTAAATATACAATTTTTAAAATATATATATAATATGTATTTAAGAATGAGTTTGAGATACAAAAGTATATATGGACTTAATAATGTTTGATTAAAAATGAGTTGTATTGCGAGGTTATTTTTATAAATAAAAAATTATTTCATTTTAATAGGACGTTCAAAACGAAAGATTATTTCGCTTCTATCGTGATGGGATGAGAGGAGTATTGAATATAGAGGAAAAGATATACTTAGTAGTAGTAAACAACAAGATATACTACCACTATACTACTAAGAGCTCCTACATCCCTTTCAACTTTGACTAGGATTCATCTATGCTCCCTCCTTTTATTTTGATTATAGTACCAAATTTTATTTAAGTTATGAAATTGCACTTATCCCTGGTAGGTCAAGATCCAATTCTTTAAAGTAGTGTGATTAAACCTGAAATCACTTTTTTACGCACTTTATCATCACTTATGAGTGAATGTATTTGAAAACTTTTCAACAAGAGTAAAATTCTTAAGAATAAATATTTGAATTTCATTTGAAGAGGATGATATGTGAGTAGCCCATGTCATGAAGTCCTCTGAAATGTTTAGTAGGTATAGGAAGGAATAGGATGGCATTTTAGCCGGTAAAAGTTGGTTCTCAGATCCATATATGCTAGCTAGCAGTAGTAGGGTTTTAGGTTAATTAAAGAACACTAATTAATAATTATGAGATTCAGATGAGATCCAAGAGTGAATAATAATAAAAGTGAGCCTAATCTACAAAACAACCTATACTACAATTGTCGTTTGACTTGACGTTAAAACGATACTAGTTAGTAGATGGCACTAGATTAAATAAAGCACTAGTTATTTATTATAGTTACCTCTTCAAATTCCCAAGTTTAAGTTGAGATCGATGTTTTAACCTAAGCTCTTGGGATTGGCCTGCAAGATCCGATATCTATTCAAATCTTCTCTTACTTTAACAACCAAATTAATTGGAATTAATAGTACTACTTGAGCTTGCTATATGGGCTAGGTGATGTGAATCTACATCTCAAAACGTTCCAATGAAGAAATTTGCATTTGCATTGCAATATGAGGCTCGACTCGACTCGTCGCACTTTCAATGCATTATTATTTCTAAAGAGAAATTGAAATCGGAGTTTCTAAATTATACTAAACTAAACTACAGTTTGAAGTTGCAGAATGAACTTGAGCTGAAATAGAAGAATCATCCATTCATCGTTGTATAATATCTGTGTATCGAATTGAACGGGTGTAGCAGCTATTTATTTAAGGGACAAGTGCATTGATTAATCACTTTTCTTGACCATTATCAATTCATCTATAGCAAGCATTTCCAAGTTTCGAATTGTCTAACCTAAGTGCCAATTTTTTTAAACATTATCCTTTTCCTCATCTCATATGCGTGGCCTTAAATCTCCTTAAATCTCACTGAACTGGACCGCTTTCACTCAATAATGCATTCAATTCTACATTACTATTTCAAAACAAAATTAAACATTTTTATATACACGACTAAGAAATTTAAATGTACTCATTTGACTCGATGAACAGTGATTTGGTCTAAAATACATTTTAAATATCTCCATTTCAATTTCATTCTAAACATAATATCACCAAAATTCTCATTCAAATGTTATGTGAATCAGTCCCTAAGTAATTAATGGTACGTTTCATTGTTTGCCAAATCTGAGCCATTTGACATAGACTTGCACCAATGCATTGCTCACTAATTGCATCGCTAAGTAAAACAAACTATCATGGTAATACAACACTTTAATAAAATTGGTCATCCTATTATATATAAAAAGAAATTGACTATTTATGATATAATTTGAATTGAATAATTAAAATTAATTTTTTTTAATTCAATAATTTTATTACAAATAGCAAATAAACTACTCATGTAAATGAAATTGGTGTGCCAGATTTAGTCAAACATAAATTTTTGTATCATCATGACTCTGTTGCAACTCATATAGAAACATGAAAGTTTGCATCATCATGATTTTGTTACCTACAACTCATCTAGTATATCGCATGTAAAAGAAAGCTCAGTTGATCGTACTCAGTACAATGTGTGGCTTCTCCAATACAGATAACTCCATCTTCAGCCTTGACATGATTTCTACGGTACAACTCACTTTTAACCACACATTATTAAGTTCACATATAATTTTATATCTCAAACTCATTATTAATCACATACTGTATATTTTTCACAAAAAACCGTGTAATATTAAACTGTTTCGTTATAAACGTAACGAAGTAAGTACTTTGTAATTAATAGTTTAGAATCAATTTTCATCACAACTTAGATGTGTTCATCGGATCATATTTCAATTGACTAGTGATAAGTTCTTTTGAGTCCGAATGCACTATTATATGAAATTTAACTTGATTTATATTTTATACATGTTATGATGTGTTCTATTCAATTGAAATTCACTTCAGTTTTAGTTTAGTTCAGTTTAACTTGACTTAGTTATAATGTATATCAAACTTTAATTCAGTCAAATTCAATCCAATTCAGTTTAGTTCAATTGAAAAGAACACACGTTATATAAACCGGTGTGATTTACAATTGTGTACATTTAGTGGTAATTAGATAGATGTGGCTGTAAATGTGTAATTTTCTCCGGTAAAGGAATGGTGACACACGCACGCATGGTCGTCCGCACGTACACTGAGCGCACTGAAAGTTGCGAAACCAATAATTAAATGGAGTTAAATCTCATCTAACTCCAACATTTAAAGAAATGACGAATAATTTAATTGAACGAGTATTTGGAATCATTGAAAGGTGTTGCGTGTTAATGAATGATTGGTTAAATAGTAGATCACGATTAATTTAATCCAATATGGACCAGTCAAACCCGATAAGGCCGATCAGGACAGTCAAACATATACTGTCATAGTCCAATTGCCAAACTGTCACTTTTATTTAACAAATCTATCTATCTATTTCTATACTATACAATTTGCTTTCTAAAAGTATTTTTTAAATCTTGAATTGAATTTTATGGAAATCTGGACTTTATTGTAGTAGTAGTGTTTCGATTAGTTCGAGGTGGTGCGTGGGAGAATGAACAAATTTCAGTAGTTCGATGATTGGGACGGTGTTATATTTAATTGAGATTTATTGAACTGAATTGGACTGAACTGAAGTAAGGTATACATTTATGTTCTCTTCAGTTGAAAATTAATTCAGTTCAATTCAGTAAATCTCAGTTCAAGAGAACACAGCCTAAATTATAACTAAAGATGTGTTTTTTGCAACTGAAATTTACTAGACTAAACTGAACTGAACTGAAATAAGGTATAAATTATACTTAAGCCAAGCTGAACTGAACTGAAATGGATTGAACTGAACTGAACTGAACTGAATTGATTTTCAGTTGAGAGAATATAGTCTAAATCAAACTGAAATAATCTAAACTGAACTGAACTGAAATGAAATGATTTTCAGTTGAATATGACACAACCTAATCTACCCTTCATCATTATAATTTTTTAATAATCCATGGCAGTGGTCCTTCTCACCTTGTTCAAGATATAAAGGGGATATTCTATATATGCCAACAAGTTTGTAATTTTGTGGCATAAGTTTTGATGAAGTTTGTAATTTCTATCAACCCCGTGTTAAGATTCTTGGAGGAATTTTACCTTTTTAGTGATATTTAGAGAGTGTTTGAGATATAATTTCTGTTGTATTGTTTATACTGAAATTAATTTTTTTACAGTATATAAAGATTTGTTTTTTTAAGATATAATATTACATTTATAATTTTTAGTCGAATAAATAATTACATTAATAATTTTTTACTAAATTCTTTTTATACAGAGGATAAATATTAATGTTAATTTAGTTTAGTGCAGTAAATCTGAAGTGATGAGAACACGGTCCAAGAAAGGTGATAGGCATTAATGAAGGGCAAGGCAATGGTTCACCTTGTTCTGCTTCCGTATAGAGAGAGATAAATGAATCTGTCTCCGTATAGTGATTAATGAATGGTAACCACAATTAACGACAAGAAAACACAAAGCTTAATGACGTAGGTAACGTGGCAGTATGAGATTGGTAGCAAGTGCAAGCAAAGTGCAAAAGCAGTCAAAGCCACACGGGAAAAGGCCAAATGCATCCAGTCAAAGCAAAACTGTAATCTAGCTGCCACTTTTCCTATTTTATTTATGGAATTTCCAACCTTTATTATTCAAATCTATATATTTTAATTAATTCGTTTTTCTGTTCCCAACTCCCAGATTTTTTATGCATTTATTTCCCTTATTCAAATTCCAATTTCCCATTCCAATATTATCATGACTTCCACTACTAAATTCAATAATTTATTTAAAAATAAACATATATAATTAAGAATATTATTAATTTTATTAAAATATTATTAATTTTATTAATTA
The DNA here is from genome assembly GCA_036897095.1 of Plantago elongata. Classification (NCBI taxonomy): domain Eukaryota; kingdom Viridiplantae; phylum Streptophyta; class Magnoliopsida; order Lamiales; family Plantaginaceae; genus Plantago; species Plantago elongata. The sequence goes on from JAYMSP010002315.1 coordinate 24,803, forward strand.
AAACATCAAGTATTGATGTATAGTAACTGATTTTAACAAACATCCAACATTTATGTTTTCCACATTACAAAAATATAATTTTTCGATAAATAATATTATTGATTTTATTGATAATATAGATCGTCTCTAACTATTTATATATATATATATATATATATATAT